>JAHKKF010523489.1:0-15312 GCA_019740295.1 Labeo calbasu | reverse complement strand
GAACTCAGGACACCGTTTTTTTGAGAGCTGGGCTCTTGCTTTCATAAGTCATTAGACTTACAATTTTGACCTGGTGGATGATAAAAACAGATGCAAATTTTTGAACTACCCACATAACAACCACTAACAAGACGATAGCAGGCATCCAGATCAACCTGGCAAAATGAAACAATTTAACAGTCTTATATGTGATTGAAAAATAATGAAGCATTCCTGTATAGAGCATGATAGCAACACATGGACATGGGTTTGCATAAAAATGTAAATAAACTATATAACTGCAATGAATTTAATGGAAAAACAGACAGACATCTTAATTCAATCACGGCACGTAAAGATCACTGTTGTTCATGCAGCAATATCCTGACATGAGTCGTTTGGCAAATATGATTCATCGATTTAAATGAAGAAAGAGTGTTTCGTGTCACAGAATGCCCTTATAATTACACAGTCACCTTTCCTGCTCATGCTTTTGTTATCAGAAAGGTCTCTTCCACTATCTTACAGGGTTATCTGTGACTCCTGAGCTTGCTTTGGGGGGAGTTTGAGCATGTGTGCCCCTCACCTCTTTATAAGCAGGAACAGGGACCTGGGAAAAATCACAGAACTTTACCGTCAAACAGGCACCTGGTTCCAAACCAAAGGGAGCCCAGCAGGAAACCAGCTTCTGAACATCAACCGCTGCTGTCAGTGAATATCTGCTCTCAGCATGATGTGGAAAATCACAGCGCTTGCAGTGTGTCTGCTGCTGGCTGGAGTACAGGCGCTGGACGGCCCCTCGTACGGAGTCAAATTATGCGGCCGCGAGTTCATCCGCGCTGTCATCTTCACCTGCGGAGGCTCTCGATGGAAGCGTTCCTTGACAAATACAGGTATTACAGCAGGTTTTGTAAAACTCTTTTTTGTAAAACTTTAAAGACAGTATCATTTTGAAAATATTCAGAATTTTTAATTCTGGATGCTACAATATTATAAATACACAGTTAAATATTTTGGATATACCTTAAGTTGTATTTTGACTATATTGAACAATAATATATTTCACTACCAAAATACAGAATACATTTTAATACAAATAAGATTTTTGCAACCCAGAATTTTAACATACAGAATTTTGAAATTCCATGTTGCAACAATATTACAAATACACTACCAGTCAAACATTTGAATATACTTATTTTTTATTTATTTTTTTTACTATGTTTAAAAATAGTAGATTTTATAATCAAAATTATGAACTAAAAATATGAAATAACACAAAATGGAAGCTTGGGCTTTAGAAATCAATACTTTTATTCAGCAATGACACAATACATTGATCAAAAGTGATATTACACACATTCATAATGTTAGAAAAGGTTTAATGTCAAATAAATCCTGTTATTTTGAACCTTTTATTCATCAAGGAATCCTGAAAAAAAATCAGTTTCCACAAAAATATGAAGCAGTGCAACTGTTTTTAACCAATTGATAAAAATAAAAATGCTTTTGAGCAGTAAATCAGGATATTAGAATGATTTCTGAAGGACTTTGTGACACTAAAGATCGGAGTAATGATGCTGAAAATTCAACTTTGCGTCACAGGAATAAATTACATTTTAAAATATATTCAAATAGAACATTTTTAACAAATAAAAGCAGTCTTGGTGAGCATAAAAGACTTCAAAACACACACACACACACACAAAAATCATATATTTGAGTTTGCTCAGTGTAAACAGACTTGTAGTGTACATACACTTCAAAAATATTTCATGGAGTTGTAAATAAAATAGCATTGGTGTTCATTCCACATGAAAATAGCACATAAGTCTTCCAACTTCAAAATGTCATGTTTAATTCAATGTGTTACTTGCTGTTTCTTACTATTTTTGAGTGAATGTATTGTTTTACAACTACTACATTAACCTCTCTTATTTCACAGATGAAATACTGGACTTATTCAACTCGTATGACAATAATGCTCCAGACAGCACAGGGCTGTACGGTGCTGCACTGTCCTCCCAGCATGCCACTGACTCAAATCTTCCATCACTGCCACAAGGTGAACAGGAAGGCGGCGTGTTCAGCAGGCCCGTACGCTCTCTCATTTCAGAGGAGGTGCTTGAAGCGTTGCGTACCGTGGACAGAAAGGGACGTGATGTAGTGGTGGGACTGTCCAACGCCTGCTGCAAGTGGGGATGCAGCAAAGGAGAAATCAGCTCCCTTTGTTGAGACTAACCTTCTCTATGGCATGAGTGAATAAAAAGAAAGAGTGAGTGTGAGCGTCCTGTGTTTAATTTTTCCGTCTTTGTTCATATATTGTGCTTGAGACTTGTAAAATGGTTTGCATTGAGCTCCCTTGTTGCATTTAATTTAAATAATGATTTTATAATGTTTGATGTTGTAATAAGTTACTTTTTTGTATTCAATGCAGTGTTTGCTTTTTAATCTTTATCTAGAGTATATTTCACCCTTGAATAAAGATGATTATTTGCATTAATCGCTAATGAATCAGATTGTGCTCATTTGCATATTTAACCATAACAATTGCATGTAATTTTTTATTTAGTACTGTCCTGAGTAAGATATTTTACATAAAAGATGTTTACATATAGTCTACATAACCAAACCAAAAAAATAGCTGAAATTATTAAAATAACCCCCCTCAAAACTTAACCCTTGGTTCTTAATATTGTTTCTGGTTACCTGGATGATCTACGACTGTTTTTTTGTTTTATTTTTGTGATGGTTGTTCATGAGTCCCTTGTTTGTTCTGAACAGTTAAACTGAGCACTGTTCTTCAGAAAAATCCTCCAGGTCCTGCAGATTCTTTAGTTTTCCAATATATTTTGCATATTTGAACCCTTTCCATTAACTGTAAGATTCTGAGATCCATCTGTTCACACTGAGGACAACTCAAAAACGACTATTAAAAAAGGTAAACATTCACTGATGCTCCAGAAGGAAACATGATGCATTAAGAGCCAGGGGGTGAAAATTTGAAGATCAAGGTCAATTGTACTTAATTTGCCTTCCGGGAAACATGTAAGCATCGTCTGTTGCTTCTGAAGGGCAGTACTAAATGGGAAAAAAATGATATTTCAACACAATAAGAAAAAATTGGACATCTTCATTCTGTTCAAAAGTTTTCACCCCCCCGGGTCTTAATGCATTGTGTTTCCTTTCTGGAGCATCAGTGAATGTTTGGACCTTTTTTTTTTTTTTTTTATAGTTGTGTTTGAGTCCCTCAGTTGTCCTCAGTGTGAAAAGATGGATCTCAAAACCATACAGTCACTGCTGGAAAGGGTTCAAATATGCAAAAGATACTGAATCTGCAGGACCTGGAGGATTTTTCTGGAAAACAATGCTCAGTTTAATTGTTCAACTAAACTATATATATATATATATATATATATATATATATATATATATATATACAACTTAATTACGTTACCTAGGTCCTTTTTATGGAAAGTAATGCGATACATTACTTTTGCGTTACTTTTTAAATCTGGACGGGGTTTGCTTCTTTGTTTCTAATATAGAACAACTGTATTGTAAAAGCCATTTTACACCAAAAGTGAAATGAATTCACCTCAGGCTGAAAGAAAAGTACATTTATGCAGGAGATGACTCTTCACCTATAAAAAAATTAAGCACAAATTAGTTTATCTAAAGTAATTTTTGCTTATTAGTATGGTTGAACTGCATCATCAGGTCAGCAGCAAAGACACTGGTTAATGAAATGGGATTAAATACATAAAGGAAATTTGTTTTATTTAACATATTTAATTATCGCATGGTTGTATCATATTCTGAGTTTGCATTTCACTGTTTTTATTCATTCTGAGGAATACCTTATTATTATTATTATTATTATTATTATTATTATTTTATTTTATTTTATTTTTTTTTGTGAGTGAGATGAATTAATGCATTTAGTCTAGAATACAGTAATGTCATGTTTACTCCCAATTTCCTGACAGGAGACTTGTCAATCAATAAATGGGGAAAAAGGTAACTGGCGTTACTTATTTGAAAAGTAACGCAGATATTTTCTTAAAAATTCAAAAGTATTGCGTTACTTCACTAGTTACTTGACAAAAGTAATATTATTACGTAACTTGCATTACTTGTAATGCGTTACCCCCAACACTGCTTGTAATTAGATTTACAGTTTAAAATACTTTAAAATTACATTTTAAAATACTCCTAATCAGACTACAGTTACTTTTTATGGATTACATGATTACATGCACAATAGCAATACATTATTCATTATTCTCTTTTTCATCTTTTAAGTTTTCCTTTCTAAAATAGACAACTGCTTATATACACTCAAGTTTTGTGGACTTTCAGACAAAGATCAGTCATTATTCAGGTAGCGGCACAACATTTGACCACTCATTTCCAAAAATCATTTCAGGTTTAAGACGTGTTTCAACACTGCATCAGCTACTGATGAACACATTGATTTTTATTTGAATTATCACTCTGTAGGTTATTTAACCATGTATCATTATGTATTTGGAAGGCTTTTGCCTTTTAAACACATTAAAATGCACAAATTCAACTAATCTACTGACCTTTCACCTAATATATTTATATATATTTAAAATAAATATTTTAAAATTAAGTATCACATCTGCATGTTTATTGTTTCTTTGATGTTGGTTATGGTCACATGACATGCAGGTAAACAAATGCAATATTTCATTTTTTTTGTAAGTTTTTTTTTTTATTTTGGTTGATTTTAAAACTATTATTTTATTAACTATTAGTTTTTCATTAAACTCACAAACCCCCTGCAGTTCCTTCACAAACACCAGTTTGGGAAACCTTGACGTAATATAATGTTTAATGCACTTCATGTTGTTAATAACAACAAACTGAATATATTTTCTTACTCTTTGTAATTTTATGTCAATATGGCACAATATTATCCTATTTAAATCAATGTGATAAATGAGTTAGGTCAAAAGTAATCCAAAAGTAGTCTGATTATATTACCTAAAATGGGGTAATGTAATGAATTAGGTTACTAACTACAATTTTTGTCATGTAATTTGAAATATATATTCCAAATTACATAAACCCTTATATATTACAAACACACACACACAAAATAGATATATAAGTTAGTACTGGTAGACTTTTGGATCCCTCTATCTTTAGGCAATTTCGTGTCAAGGTCTTTCAAAAGGGGATGATGAGAATTTGTTTGCAATAGCCACTTGCTGGATCCGGGAATTATGACTAATCATAAATGTGTCAATCTGCACAGTAAAAAAGTAAAATCTAGAGAAAGTCCTACCTTAAAGAGTGATTTCTACATCTGACTGAAAAGTTTGGTTCAGTTCATTTATTAATTACAATATGAAGCACATTTTTATGTTACCTGATAAAGTATTTGTTACAGCAGTGAGTTCAGGTGGCCTGGCCCCACAGAAACTAGGTACTTGTCTTCGTACTTGACCACATGCCTGCTTACATGACGTATTTCCTGTATTTGGCCCAAGTGTTCACGTGCAGACCACAAGTGTGCATATAACTTTTCAGTACTTGGTGTGACACATTTACAGTGTTGTAAAAATACAAATGTTTACAGAGCCTTCTTATGATTTACATTTTGTGCTCCTAAGTGTCCAAGGACGCAAGTGTGGGTATTTAGACAAGCCCTAGATTAGTGGTTCCCATGAATTTCGTTGCGCTGAAGAAACGTGCTGAAAATAATCATCTTTGATCTGATTGGCCAAATGGTTTTGCCTGGGCGACGTATGGGCGGAGTCTTCTGCTGTGCATTCTGTGGTCTAAGACGTAATCTATTGTATGTTTACACGTAAAACGAGTTCAAGCTTGTCATTTGAAGAGGTTAGAGCACGGTGGCTACAACTTCATCTACGAAAAGTGAACTTATACCTATAACTCATAAGAACAAAAAGGAACAAGACAACAGGAAATAGAGAATGCTCGTTCCGGGATGTAGAGAACGATGTTAACGTTATTATTTTAATTAATTCGTGAGAATAAGACGGAGAAAAGGCTGAAGAAGAACTTTAATGTGCGTCTTGAGGGGTCAACAGTGTCTCTCTGGAGCGAAACAAAAACAGATGTCTGATCGTGGACTTTCCGTCACTCTAGAATTACTCGGTTAACGGGACGTTGCGTCACACTGGACTTTTTACTTGCGCGAATGCCTTGAGACGTGAGCGATGGCATGGCAGAATGTAAAAGTGCATTTTGCTATAATACTTTACATGTGGATATGTTCTCAAGGTGAGCAAAAGTGTTTCGTTTTCAATATTTCATTTAATCATACACATGTAAGTTACAACGTTCAATAAAGCGCTTTGTTTCATAATTTAAAACCTTAAAACTTACTTAAAAACTACATATTGTTTTCAATAGTGTTAAATTTAAATATATATAGTTTTAAGTAATAAAAGAATGCATTTTATTTCACAAATAACAATACTTGTTTCAGAAAAGTGAAGTTCATTGTTTATTAAGAGGCCAAATGTGACCCTGGACCACAAAACCAATCAAAAGGGTCAATTTTTTACATTTAAATTTGAAATCTGAATGAATAAGCTTTCAATTGATGTGTGGTTTGTTAGGATAGGACAATATTTGGCCGAGATACAACTATTTGAAAATCTGAGGGTGCAAAAAGGTCAAAACACTGAGAAAATCGTCTTTGAAGTTGTACAAATGAAGTTTGTGGCAATGCATATTACTAATCAAAATAAAGTTTCAAAATATCTTTATGGAACATAATCTTTATATCCTAATGATTTTTGGCATAAAGGAGAAATGGTTAATTTTGATCTATACAATGTATTTTTGGCTATTGCTACAAATATGCCTGTGCTACTTATAGCTGGTTTTGTGGCCCAGGGTCACAGATGCTTTTTGGGTCACTTTATATTAAGACAAAACAGCAAATATTCACATGATAGACCATTGAATTCATGTTAGTTATCAGAGTTTTGTTGCCTCAACTTGTTCTTCTTGCCTTCTTTTGCCTTTTTCATTTGTTTAGCCTCTTGTGAAGTGGGTGTAAACTGCTGGTGGAATCAAGCTCTTTCTGTCGGCCGCACTGTGTCTCTTTTTTGCCAGACGAGTACATGGGGAAGAGCAAGCAGCTGTGGTCTCTGCCAGCTTGTTATCAAACTGAGCCACAGACCGCAGTTCGCCAGCGCTTGTGCCAGTACCGATGAAACCTTCAGCTTTTCTATCGCTACAGAACAGAGAGAGAAGATTCTCTGCACATGCAGTGGAAATACGTCAGATGCCTGCACCGTTACTGTAAGAGGAGGCTGTGAGTATGACAGTGTTGATCGTTTATTTCTAGTGACCTCGTTACTCATTCTGGGAATGATTTGTTCACAAGATACACACAGCGGTCCCAGAAGGGAATTGTTTACCGGAAAAACTGTAGTGACATACAGCATTTGGATATTCATAAACAGAAGTTTTCAGAACATTACAGCGCACACATTATGAATGGAAGAATTGTTATATAAGGCGTTTAACAAAAATACAAAAAGTGTATTTTGTTTCTAAGCCCTCTGGTATTTCTTTCCTTATATGCTTCCATTGTAAGTGCACAGTACAGTATTTTTATTTTTATCAATTTCACTATTACTTAATATTAACGAAGTAAAATATTCATAAAACATTTGTATTTTTATATTATTATGGTAGAAAATCATCCTATTCAGATGTGAGTCATTTTGAAAGCATCTGCTGAATATTTAACTGTTAATTATTTTAAGAATTTGTCTGAACCTGAAACATTCTTTGAGAAATATTGCTTGTTAAGATGTTGTCCAAAATTAGACAAGGAAGGGAAGTGTGCGACACCCTGGTCGACTTCCTGTTCTCTCAGTCTAAAAAGTAATGATGCTCTTGCAGCACATTGTGTTGGTTTGAATGGTTATTCTTTCTCCCTTTACCTTTGTTTATTGTGGTTGGCTTCACATTCTTCCATCCTTTTCAGATCCGCCATCTGCCCCGTCCCGCCCTGATTGTGCTATTGAAGACATGTATGAAGAACACATTTACTGCTCTTGGACTAAATCCAACGAGCCAATGATTCCAACTGTTTACAGCCTTCACTGGAAAGATTATGATGGGTGTGTGTTTTCTTAATAGCACCACCATTGCATGGTCATATGGACACTGTAGTTGAGCACCTGACAACGTCTTTTTTTTGTGTTTGTGTTTATATACAGAAATGTTCAATCGAGGGAGAGCAATAGTGAGAGTGCACTCATAGACCGGGAAGAGTATATCAAAGGCACTTACATTACAGCATGGGTCACTGCCAAAAATGTGCTGGGTTCTGCACAGTCTGAAATGTCTAATTTCAACACAGACTGTATCAGTAAGTCATATTTACATCATAAGCCATTTCTTTAAACCATGCTCATTTTTATCACAATTTATTGGCTCCATTTGAAGCACTGTAAAGTAGCCAGTATACACACAATTCTGATAATTATTATTAATAAATATATAAAAACAGGGCTCTACAGTGCAACCATGTGAAAACTACTGCATGCGACTATGAAAAAATATTCAGGAGCATCATGTGCGACTTTCTACGTGTTTTTGCAACGTTGAGTAATGTATCACAGACATATCTCACCAATCCTTTCATAAACAAAGTGTAGAGAGAGTATAAATAAGAGATTGATTGTGCAGTGTAGAGAACTTTGATGATTATAATGGAACTTGAGATTGTGATGAACTAAGATGAGTGACAGCTTTTAATGATTTTAAGGGAGTTTGTTAATGAGATGTTGATTTAATACAACAGTTAAAAATACAAGAAGTTAATATTAAGTGACTTATATTCTCTGACTCTAACACTATTGCTTGATTTTGCTCTGTTTCGTCATCAAAAATAGTCTGAAACAAGTCACAAAAGAGCCGCTGCACATCTCCATTCAAACACAGCAGTGTTTCGTTTATGAATGAACGTGCGTTTTTAAACAAATCTAGTGAGTCAGTGATTTAATTTCCTGTTCATAAAGAGAGTCACTTGCTTTATTCCTGAATGAATCAGCCGTTCGAACGAATCAAATGAATGATGTGATTCAGTAATTAAATCAGTGACTTGTTGCCACCTACTGGCAGATTTAGTTCATTTTTAAAGTATTTTTGTGGTTATTTAAATCATTTAATATTTCTGTATTCAAAATTTTATATTTAAAACATTAATCTCAACATTAATTTATGAATTTGCACTCCTGCCACCTCTGAGCCTCATTAAACATATAAAAAATACACCTACAGGCCACTTTTGTGTTTTTCTGTGCCAACTCTGTAGTACAAATTAATTTGTTAATACTGATTTCATTGAATTGGTAACTTATTCTTATTCTGTTGTTTAAATTAGACATTTTAAAAAGCTTAAAAAATATCATTTTTAAAATAAATTTTGAATTTATTCCCTACTTTAAGGAGTCAAATATCACCTCGTAATAGGAAGGCTGATCAGATTTTTTAATTATTGATTAGAAAGTGCTCCTGAAATTTTCACAAGTGCTCCTAAAGAGAAAAGTAAGCGTAGAGCCCTGAGTCTCTTTGATATTCTTCTACCTAGATACATGAGTTCAAAGGTTTGGTGTCATTAAACTGATCAGATTTTAAATAAATACTGTGCTTTTGAATGTTCTTGTCAAAGGAATCTTTAAAAAAAGTTAGCGTTTCCACAAAATATTAAGCAGCACATCTGTTTTCAACACTGATAACAATAGGAAATATTTCTTGAGCAGCAAATCACCATATTAGAATGATTTCTGAAGGATCATAAGACACCGAAGACTGGAGTAATGATGCTGAAAAATCAGCTTTACATCTCAGGAATAAATTAAGTGTGAAAATCGAATAAAATAAAAAATAATCAATTGTGATTATATTTTACAAATCACAGTAGTTCTGTTTTCATTTAATAAATCCAGGCTTGGTGAGCATGAACAACATCTTTAAAAAATATTTAAAAAATCCCATAGAAGTGATTTGTCAGGCAAAAACTGTAAGTTTATTTTGTGCTAGCTTTTAATCTTTTTAATCTCTGTTTTTTTCTTAGTACGGCCAGACCCCCCATACAACGTGAACCTCACCTCTACACCGCTGGAGTTCATCTGGGACATGGACTGTGACAATGTGGGCCCCTTAGACAAGAGCTGTCAAGTACAGTACTCTACACACAATAACATGCTGGACTGGACTAAGGTGAGAGAAAAGAAACCAGATTGATTTGACTCTATTCTGATTTGGAAGAATATTTCAACATTTTCCTTTAAGCTTTGTTTTCACTGGCTTCAGGTGTGCAGCTGTGGCAAATTTTGATTCACGTGTTCGAAAGTGCTTTTGTAAATTGAGTTTCCGTAATGAAGAAAATCCATCTTCAGGAGGCGTGCTAAAACTAAAGTTTATAGGAATAGTTGACCCAAAAATTAAAATTCTGTCAGTAATTACTCACCCTCATGTCGTTCCAAACCCGTAAGACCTTCATTCTTCTTCAGAACACAAATTGGGATATTTTTGATGAAATCCGAGAGCTTTCTGACCCTATAGACAGCAACGCAACTGACACGTTCAAGACCCAGAAAGGAAGTAAGGACATCGTTAAAATAGTCCATGTCACATCAATGGTTCAACCATAATGTTATGAAGATATGAGAATACTTTTTTCTTCCTAAACATGTCTGAAATTTTTTGACAGAGAGGATGCCTTGCAATTTTTTGCCCAGCCTTACTTATTTGAACCAGGGTAAAGAGACGAAGAACTAAGAGAGGTGGGCGTTCTACGTCATAACAGCACCACACGCTTGCGTTGTGATAATCTGGTGAACGTACATTGCAGACTTACAAGAAAGAGGAGAAATTGTTGAATAAACTCATCATTTTTGGGTTTTTTTGTGCACAAAAAGTATTCTGGTAGCTTCATAAAAATTACGGTTGATGTACTAATGTCACATGGACTATTTAAAGCAATGTCCTTACTACCTTTCTGGGCCTTCAATGTGTCAGTTGCATTGCTGTCTATGCAGGGTCAGAAAGCTCTCGGATTTGATCAAAAATATCTTAATGACATGAGGGTGAGTAATTAATGACAGAATTTTCATTTTTGGGTGAACTAACCCTTTAATGGAAATATAATCACTTCCATTTAAAAAGTATGTTGATTAAAAGATATTTGGGATTTGGGAAAAAATATTGGATTGTTCAAATAAAAATCTCAGTAAAACAGAAAATGCAGACTAAACCAGATCTAAGAGAAACACAACAGCTTTTTTGTATTTACCCGTTACTTTTTTCATGTTGTTTGCTTCATTAATGTGAATGGATTCTTGTCATGACTGTAAGCATTCAATTAAATATAATTAAATCATTTTATACTGTCACTGTCATGTGTCGACAATAATGGGTCTAACAAATTGTGTCTCTGTTGAATTCTTAATGCACAGGTGGACGATTGCCAATTCATGTATGTGTTGGAGGATCCTCAGCCTTTCACACAGTACAATTTTCGTGTTCGCTGCCACTGTGGATACAAAGAGAAAGTCATGAGTAACTGGAGTCAGGTGTATTCAGTCAGGACGCCCCCCGCAGGTCAGACAAACACCTCTCACTGCATTAATTAAAGACACTGATGCACTTATTTATTGCACATTTACTGTTTTATCGAAGATGATCTTGATGCAGTAGAATATGCATGTCAGTCCTATTTTTGAGTCCTGAATACAAAAGCAATTTGGTTTTTAAACAAGAGCCAGCACCATGTTCTGAATCCAGAATGATCTCATATGTGACCCAGGACCACAAAACCAGTCATAAGGGTCAAATTTTTTGAAATTGATATTTAATGATATTTATACGTTATCTGAAAGCTGAATAAATAAGCTTTCCATTGATGTATGGTGTGTTAGGATAGGACAATAGGCCTATTTGGCCAAGGTCCAACTATTTAAAAATATGTAATCTGAGGGTGCAAAAAAAATCTAAATACTGAGAAATGAAGTATTGTCCAAATGAAGTTCTTAGCAATGCATATTACTACTTGAAAATGAGGTTTTGATATATTTAAGGAAATTTACAAAATATCTTCATGGATAATTTTGACCCATACAATGTATTTTTTAGCTATGGCTACAAATATAATGGTGCTACGTTGGTCACAAATAATGTTTTGGTTCATTTTAAATCTCATAAAGGCTGCATTTATTAGGTTAAAAATACAGTAACAACAATAAAATGTTATTACAGTTTAAAGGAACTGTTTTCTAGTTGAATATACAGTATATGTGACCCTGGACCACAAAACCAGTCATAAGCCTCAATTTGTTCAAATTGAGATTTACACATCATCTGAAAGCTGAATATTAAGCATTCCATTGAAGTTTGGTTTGTTAGGATAGGACTATATTTGGCTGAGATACAACTATTTGAAATCTGGAATCTGAGGGTGCAAAAAAATGTAAATATTGAGAAAATCGCCTTTAAAGTTGTCCAGATAAAGTTCTTATCAATCAAAAATTATGTTTTGATATATTTACAGTAGGAAATGTACTAAATATCTTCATAGAACATGATCCTTACTTAACATCCTAATGATTTTTTGTATAAAAAATATAACTACATCAATGATGATGATGATGACTTATGTCTTTAATATTTTCTCTTAGCACCGGTTGGACACCTGGATGTTTGGAGTGACTGTGCCCCTAATTCTGACGAGTCTTCCTGTAACATCTGTTGGAAGGTAGGGTATACTCCCATAATGCAACAATCAAATTGGTTCTTGCTTAGTGAGTCACTCGCAATTCGGCAGATCGTGAATGAATTGTCAACATTTGACTGTCTCTCAGGAAATGCCCCTGTGTAAGGCTAGAGGAGAAATTATGAACTATATTGTAACGCTGAAGCTTAAAAATGGCACTGAGGTCAAGCAGGTCAACAGGCAACGGAGAGACACTTTAAGTCAGCATCCTACTGAACAGAGCTGCCTGCAGCTCAAACTCAGCCCGGGTGTTATGGAAGTTTTGGTGTCAGCCAACACCTCAATGGGCACATCGGACCCCGCATTCATGCCGTTTGCTGTGAGAGGTATGTCAATGTGAAACTCTAATTAAAAGTTAAATCATTGTATAAAATATTAGTTATTTGTCTCCAATTTTGTTCAAGTTCAGCTTAAAAATGTAAACCTTTTGTCTACTTATTACATTTTTATTCACTACCATACAGAAGTGCATGGTTGCATTAAATTGATCAAAAGTGACAGCAAAGACATTTATAATGTTATAAAAGATTTCTATTCCACAAAAAAGAAAAATAATAGCAAAAATAATAAGAAGCACAACTGTTTTCAACATTGATCATAATAAGAAATCAGCATATTAGAATGATTTTTGAAGGATCGTGTGACAGTGAAGACTGGAGTGATGATACTGAAAATTCAGCTTTGCATTACAGAGGAAATTACATTTCAAATTGTATTAAAATACAAAACTGTTATTTTAAATTGTAATAATATTACAATATTACTGCTTTCACTGTATTTTTGATCAAATGAATGCAGCCTTAACATCAAAATCCTACCAACCCTAAACTTTTTAAATGGCAGTGTATAATTATATCTCAGATTATATTTATACCATGTTTATGCCCTGCAGGTCAGACCACACCTAAGGTCAATCTGAGTGTAATAGGTGAAAACCAGACACTGCGGGTTTCATGGTCAGTACACCCACAGTTCTCTGAGAGTGTCCTGGAGTATGTGGTACAGCACGTGCCTGTAGTATCTCACCACCCTTGCCTGAACTGGGTCAGGGTAAACAGAACCAAGAGATCTGTCACACTCACAGGTTTGTGTGTATGTGGGGGTGTGTGTAAGAGAGAAAGCTGAAGTTTGGCTTGATGCTGACAGTGATTTTGTATTTGTCTCCATCCACAGGTGACTTCAAGAACTACACAGCTTATAATGTGTCACTGTTTGCTGTCTTCAACAACCACAGCACTTTCCTCAAGTCAGCGACTGCATACACACTTGAAGGAGGTATGACTGGTATCTCTTAAATAGTTGTTCAGCCAGAAATTTTGTCATTAATTGCTCACCTTCATGTCGTTCCAAACCTGCAAGACCATCGTTCATCTTTAGAACACAAATTAAGATATTTTTGATGAAATCCAAAAGCTTTCTGACCCTGCATAGACAGCAACACAGCTGACACGTTCAAGGCCCAGAAAGGTAGTAAGGACGTTGATAAAATAGTCCATGTGACATCAGTGGTTCATCCGTAATTTATGAAGCTATGAAAATACTTTATTTGGGCAAAGACATTATACGATTTCGATACGACAAAAATAACAATTTTATTCAACAGTTTCTTCTTTTGCGATATCCTTTCCTTAACTTGTCTGGAACGACATGAGGGTGAGTAATTAATGACAGAATTTTCATTTTTTGGGTAAACTGTCCCTGTAAGTCCACATGACAACATATAAAATAGACTTTTCCAGTTCTGTCTGCAAACTGTACAATACAACAGAGAGACAAAATTTTGAACAACATTATACGTTAAAAAACGCATCCATTGTAAGTATGTCGATAACTGGCTTGTATAGTGCACCATTAGGTATAGTACTATCCACTAAAAAACTTTACTTTAAAAATTCCATTTCTAAAACACTTTTTCACTTTTAGCTTGTTTTAGGGCACATAGCAGTTGGTTAGTAAATGTGAGATCCTGTAATCAGATTTTCTAGTCATGTAGCCTTCATGTTCATTTCATCTCTTCATCTCCCTCGTCAGTTCCTCCTAAAGTCTCACAAATTCATGTGAAGAACATCTCTTACTCCTCTGCCACTTTGATATGGAGCCCTATTCCTGTACATGAGAGCAACGGTGTCATCCTGCATTACTTAGTGGGCATCACAGAAACAGGTAACCCATGGTTGCTCTTTTAAAGGGGTATTATTATGCTTTTTCACTTTCTGAATTTTAGTCAGTGTGTGGTGTGTATGTTTGGGCATAAATCTACAAGATCGACAAGGTTACAAATCAAAGTCCACTCCAAAGGGAGATATTTCCTTTTCCAAATGCAATCGGAGTTATATTACAAATTATCCTGGCACTTCCAAGCTTGGAACGGCATAGACGGGTGTTTTTCTTCATCAGTCCAAAACAAGTCCAATAAAGAGCGTCCATCCATAACAAAAAGTGCCTCACAAAAAAGGGCTCCTGCAGCAAATCGATGTGTTTTTTTAAGAAAAATATCCATATTTAAAACATAAGAATCACTTTAATCTAGCTTG
>JAHKKF010523487.1:4319-15627 GCA_019740295.1 Labeo calbasu | reverse complement strand
GTCTCCAGGAACAGCATTGGGCACCTGGTGTAAACATTCATGGTGCAGGATTTAAAGTCTTAGTATATGGTGGCAATGGGGGGCTTGTACCCCACGCATGGGGCAAAAGGCACACAGTATTGATATATGTATATCTATCTATATCTATATCTATATCTATATCTATATCTATCTATCTATTTATCTATCTATATCTATATCTGTCTATCTGTCTATCTATCTATATATAGTCGGCTGCCTTCCTCCTAATTATCAGCATCTCCCCGTCCCTTAATCACCGCCCTTCACCAGGTTCACCAGGTGTGTGATGAGGCACACGTGACGTCAATGAAGTCTCATCACCGCCGCTGTTGAAATGCTGAGCTTGCCTCTCCTCATGAGATCAGTCTCTTCCCCAAGTACCGCACCCGTAAGACAGCTGACGGGCCAGGATACCGGGCCATAATATCCCCCGGGAAGTGCTATGGGCCAAGGAGGACGAAGCCGCCAGATGAAGCCACCGCCCCTAGAGCTGTGGACCTGAGAGGGGAACGTTGCAGTCGCCAGACTCCGCCCCTTACCTAGACCCTTCCCTTCCGAACACTATATATATATATATATCTTTTTTTTTTAAATAATGTCTAAGTTAATACTTAATGTCTAATTCAAAACAATCACTTTAGCAAACTTTGTACTATTTTCAGCTTATTTTGAGAAAAAAAAAAGGATCAGACAAATTTGCACGTGCATCTTGAAAAGCACATTTTTTAGAAAGTGCTACGCCACGTTTTTGTGCCATCTAGTGGTTTAGAGGAAAATAACATCAAAGACGCCTTTTACCTCAGGGCGCCTTTAGCCCTGGTATACCCTACTGTTATTTTCTCTGTGAAGTACAGAAGAATTGTGAAGAATCTTCAACCAGCTCGATTCCATAACAGTTCATTATGAACACTGGCTCAAATTCTTTAATGCAATTTAGTTTGCAGCTTTTAAATCAAACCAATACTACATAGGCATCAAATGTGATGAATCATTTTGCAAAAATGTTGCCCCAGTTATGCATTTTGTTATTAGGAAAAAGACCGAAATGTAGACAGATATAGAAAAAGACAGACAAAAGGTATTTGAAAGAAGCCCCGAAAAAATCATCTAAATATTCTTTGCTATGTACATGCATGATTTCACTAAAATATTTGTCATAGCTGTAATATGTGATACATGTGAAATGTGAAATATTTGGTCATTTTTTCCAGGTCTGTGCATGTGGCATCTGTAAATACAAGGAGAAGAATGTTTGGCAGATTTTTTGGGAGTTATAAAGGCTTTTTGTAAAAGGCCATATTTTTCTTTCTTTCTCTCTCTTTCCTTTCTTTCTTTCTTCTTTCTTTCTTTTCATTTATTTTTAAAATAAAATTCTTAGACTTGATAAATCTTGCAGGCTCAGCATGTTTGTCTTGCTGTCCACAATGGTAGGGTCTGAGTATAAGACTGCACAGATCTCCCTTCTAGATATAATGAAATGCATACATGTTAAATGATGGAGGAATTCTCACAGGTTTGAGGTTAACTGATGTTTACTGATCCTGTGACTGGTAGGTTAAACCAAGGGGTCAAAGCTTTGCTGACTACATGACTACATTAGTCCCTGCTGTACTTCACGCCTATTCAACAAGACTAGTTTTCTAAACAATGTTACAGTTCCAAACAATGTTACAATGACTATGATTCCATGTAACCATTTGGACAGGACACAAAATGTCAGTGTTTATTATAGAGGTAAAATTAAAATTAAAATTAAAATTAAATAAATACAATAATAAAAAAAATAAATAAATACATTTCATATGAGTTATTACAGTCAGCTTATAATAAACCTTATAATAGACACACTGTCATTCAAAACTTTGTGATCAGTAAGATTTTTAATCTTAGACTTTTAAGATTTTATCTTATGCTCATTAAAACTGTGTTTATTTGATCAAAAACAATGTGACTGGCATGTGATTAAAGTTCATGTGATTTGGCTTTTTAATTGGAATGCAATTCATATCGAAAGGTGAAGCGTGCAGAAGATTAGTGTGCAAATTGTAGCTCAGGTTAGCCAAAAACAAAAGAGCAAATGCATTGGGATAGTGTATTAATATCAGCAATCACAGACATTCACCTAAAACAGGATTAGATATCTCAAAGGACCACTGAGTTTGTAGCTATTTTTCTATGGAATTTGTACAGAGAAAAAAAAAAAAAAAAAAAAAACACAGACTGGGCATAAATGCCCATTAAAAATGAGACCTTTAAAACATAAAACATCCTTTGAGAAAACTAATCCCATTTGAGTAAAGCTTTTGACTGGATCTTGATAAACCTTTCACAGGTATCATTGGAGAGATCTCACAAGATAACCAGCTATGGCCTATAACTATTATAACTAACCACATGGAAACAATATTGCAAACCTTTCAAAATCTCGAAAATGAGAAGAGCTTATACCCTCACAAATTTGAAAGTGATTTAATCTCTCATTCAGCCCTTTCAGTCATTTGTAAGTGACCTCATTGAGTGTATTTACAGCACATATCATGCCCTCAAAATCAAATCATGGCTTGAAGTCTATATGGGCAGAGAGTCAATATAGCACCATTTGTCTTTTCTTCTGTCAGGTGATTTGCTCTATGGATATGAATAGTTCCCCCATGAGCGTTATGGTATGCAGCATTTATTAGCAAATTTATGATGCATGAATGCTATAAAGTGAGGTCCATGCTGAACAAATTCTAAGGTGGACATGTACAGTACTGACCAAGTGGGACATGTTAAGACTATTTCACACCAGATATGAACAGTGGACCTGCTGCTGACAAAAGCATAGAATACGAATAAGCAAAACCAATTTTAGAGAGAGAGAGAGAGAGAGAGAAAACAAACAAACAAAAACAAAAAAAAAAACAAGCAATGTTTAACAAAAGTAATGCTTCTGTGTGCCATGTCAGCACAAAAATAATTGAAACATAATATGAGATTACACACATAAACTGTATTCATATTGAAGAATTTTTGAACTGTGTTCGGTCGCCACCTGATGTCCAATGTAAAATTTGGGTCCTAATGCAAAACCGATTGAGATCTAGTGCTGGGAAAGTGCCATAAGATAATTTATAAATGAAAAATGAACAAGAGCCTATGACTAAGTATGTAATTATCTTATGACACTGGAGCTTGAAAGGCTGTCATAACAAGTAAGAGCCTTTATGAATTCATTTTTCAACATTATTAATGCTTTCAGAATTCATTGATGAGGTAAGATAAGGCATTCTTGTCAAGATTTACTCTAAGTGACAATCACGTCAAAACAAATTCTGTCTAAATTGAGTGAAACTAAGTAATACTCTCCACTTATTAATTAATGTTTCAAGTGCATCTGTTATGGTCTAGATTAATTTAAAAACTTTTTTTTTCACCCCCAAATATATAAAGGCATCCCTCAGAACAGTGCCTCGCTTTACTTTGTTGGTTTCATATGGCCACTTATGATTTCTTGTTCTCCTCAATGACACCCTGGACTGTCTTATAATATCACCTCAACAGACACTAAAAATGAAACTTTAGTGGACAGGGTCTCTCAGGAAAACAAATAAACCATAGCCAATAACATGTTTGTGTTGTTTAGATTTCTCGCAACCTGTCTCTTTCACTCTGGGTAGACTGATGGCGCCTGTAACGTAAAAGCTGTAGTTCAGACTCAGAAAATATAATTTGATAACTAAATGTGAAACAATATCAGAGAAACAATGGGGGGGGAAATAAATTTCTGTTCTCAAATAGTGGTAGTAAAGTATAACCTCTATGTGAATAGCCTATATATTAATATATATTGGGTGGCAATCCCTGTCACCCATAGTGGCAGACAAAATTTGCCACTAGGAAATGCAATGTTTTGGTAGCTAACATTAAATTAAAATAGTTTTGGGACCTATTCTGTGCTGCCTCATGAGGGGCCTGAGGCCAAATGGTTTGTACTTTTTTCTTCACTTTTAGAAAAAAAAAAAAAAAATAAAAAAAAATAAAAAAGTAGAAAATGTGTCACTGGGGAAGTACCCTTTTAAAAGGTACGGTTACACTTTATTTTAAGGTGTTCTTGTTACAATGTTATTATACAGTTAAGTACTGAGTACTATTAATTAGCTACATGTACTTACTACCGTTTTATGCAAAAGTTTGGGAACTCCTGAAAATGTGAATAACAACGTAAGAGAGATCATACAAAATGCAGGTTATTTTTTATTTAGTACTGTCCTGAGTAAGATATTTTACATAGAAAATGTTTACATATAATCCACAAGACAGAAAAAAATAGCTGAAATTATTAAAATAACCCCCTTGGCAACCCTTATTAATACCTCTATAATATACGAGTGTTTTTTGTTTTGTTTTGTTTTGTTTTGTTTTGTTTTGTTTTGTTTTGTTTTGTGTTGTGATGGTTGTTCATGAGTCCCTTGTTTGTTCTGAACAGTTAAACTGAGCACTGTTCTTTAGAAAATTCTTCCAGGTCCTGCATATTCTTCAGTTTTCCAGCATCTTTTGCATATGAACCCTTTCCAGCAGTGACTGTATAATTTGAGATCCATCTTTTCACACTGAGGACAACTGAGGGACTTAAACACAACTACTGATAAAAGGGTCAAACATTCACTGAAGCTCTAGAAGGAAACACAATGCATTAAGAGCTGGGGGGTGAAAACTTTTTAAGAGGATGAAGATGTCCAAATTTTTCTTATATATAATATAATATTTTTGCATATTTCCCGGACAAAATAAGTACAATTTACCTTGATCTTCAAATTCAAAAAGTTAACCACACACAGTATTATAAACCAAAGATTCCCAATCTTTTGCAGGGGGTTATTTTAATAATTTCAGCTATTGTTTTGTCTTGTGGACTATATGTAAACATCTTTAATGCAAAATATCTTACTCAGGACAGTACTAAATAGAAAAATCACATGTATTTTGTATGATCTCTCTTATTTTGTTCAAATTATTCACACTTTCGCAGATTCTGTAAGGGGTTCCCAAACTTCCGCATAAAACTGTATATGGTTAGGGTTTGGATAAGGGTTTTGCTTAGGGTTACTTGCATGTAATAATGCATAATTAATTGTTATTATAATAGTAAGTACATGTAACGTGTAACAAGGTCACCTTAAAATAAAGTGTTACCAAAGGTACTAATATGTACACTAGTGGTATTGATATGTGGCTTTAATGTACTAATATGCACCTTTTGGCAGTAAATAAGGTACAAAGGTGTAACGTTTCAAAAGGTACTACTGCAGTGACAGCTTTTGTACATTTTTTTTTTTTGCATTACTATCTACGGAGGGAAAAAAAGCTGTCACTGGGGAGGTACACCTTTATACTTTATTTAGAAGTAAAGAGTGCATATTAGTACCTTAAAACTACATATTAGTGTATATTAGTATTAGTACCTACATGGTACATTTTAGTACCTTTTGAAAAGGTACCACCCCAGTGACAACTTTTGCAATTTTTTTTGCAAAAGATTTTCCAATCATTCTCCTGGAGGGCCACTGTCCTGCAGAGTTTAGCTACAACCCCAGTTAAACACACCTGAACCAGCTATTCAAGGTCTTACTAGGCATACTAGAAACTTCCAGGCAGATGTGTTGACACAGGAGTTTGATCGTAACAGAACAGACTGTCAAGCGAATTCTGTGTGGTCCTCAAGGACATTAGTGTCTTCATGGAATCCACACTTACTGGAGCATTATTGTGACCGAAAGGTCCTACTAAATTTCACAATAGTCCTCATATCTCACCACAGAAAATGGTCAGAATTCCCCAGGTGTTGTGCCTGCCAATATAGTTTGTGACTTTAAAGGTTAAAAAAAACCAACAGGCACTTTTTTGCATGTATTAGGGAAGGAGTGTCCAATCACGCTCCTGGAGGGCCACTGTCATGCAGAGTTTAGGTCCAACCCCAGCTAAACACACCTGACCAGCTAATCAAGGTCTTACTAGGCATACTAGAAATTTCCAGGCAGATGTGTTGAGGCAAGTTGAGGCAAATATGGACACTCCTGTTTCAGGAAACCTGGGGGCAAAAGTGGTCAGCTTGTGCTGTAGACTCAGAGGGGCCCTACTGTAGATGCTCTAGTGGTCAGCACACACTATGCACAAAAGGGACTAGGGAAGGTTTCTTTTCTACTCTCTGCCAGAAAGGCTTTGGAGAACCTTTACAGAATGAGGCCCTGGGCCACTGGCCCCCCTGGCTGAATCGAAATCCAACTCTGAATGCAGAGAAGATTTTCAAAGCGGTACAAAGCTGGAGAGCATGTAAGAAAAACTCTCTAATCTTTCGATATGAAGGGAGCAGTCTTTTTTGAAGTACACTGCTGATGGTGAGCCTGAACGTTATTTCCACAATCTACTTTCCATACAGAAGCTCTCTATTTTTGTTCTCTCTTTATCCCTTCCATCCTTCTGATCACAGCAGGAATAACACATCAGATTGTTTAGCAGGAAAGGATAGGCACAGTTCCTCAGCCGACAGTCAGTGTACTGGAAGAAGAAGGATGCATTTTCCTTTTTGCCGAAAGAATAAATGATAACGATGGGGTGTGACATTATTTCAGCTCTCGTCATTTGGTTCCTCTCTGACCGAAATGAGCTCATTTCATGCTCCAACGGGCAGTCTGAATCCCAAAATGAGCACGAATTGTCACTCGCCCTGGTGCTCGGATGGACAGCTAGCGATTGTGAGATCAGAGATTCTAACGGAAGATGTGAAAATCATGGGCAATAAAAGCCACCCTAGAGTTCACATTACTGGCAACCAATTTGATGGCTGACATGTTTTTGCTTGAGACGTATTGTTAGGTAGAGAGTTTTCCAGAGGTGTACCAGGCAGCTGGCTATGGCGTCTGTTGGATGTCAGGAGGTCTTTGCCATCAAAGGCAAAAAAACATCAAACCCTGTCTGTCTCATTGGCCTAATGAGTCCTTTCACATCCCATCTACCTCCAGGCTTTTAGCAAACTGGCCTTTGGCTATGCGGAAGCTGAAGTGATATCTCTCCTGGGTTTCTCCTGATCTGGAAAAAAAATTAAATGACTAGGTCTGCGCAAAATATGACACTCAATATTTTCATCTGCTCTCCTCAGCTGCTGCATAGACAGACTGTGCCAGGACCCTGAGCCGTTTGAGGTGTCGTTGGAGATATGCTTACTTCCACCGAGACTCTAGAGAGTAACTGGGTTGCCCTTGTCACAGTGTGCATCTCAATGAGCTCACACCCTGTCAACTTGTTGCGAACTGCAAGTATGAGAGTGTGTGTGTGCAACAGTAACAGGAGACTGTTGCATATCCTGTAATGGATGGTGGGAAACGTGGAGGAAAATGAGAGTGACAGAGGACGGAGGAGTATCCCCCCCACCCCCCACGGGGGACAGCACAAAGATGAACACGGCGGAGATATTGGATGAGTGGAAGAGACAAGTCACTGTGTTGGGTAGTCACTTTCAATAACAACTACCCACCACAACCTCACAGGCATTCCACAGCAAGCGAGTGAACCACTGGGGGACAGCAATCGACTCCAAGCCACCACTTGACAACAAAAGGCTGATTAGATTCAAATCTTTCACAGCTACGTTGTACTAGAACTGTGGAGAAATCATGCTTTCATCCTATGTGGGCTTGTCAGTCAAATTAAGCCTAGCGTGGACTGTGTGTTATCTGAGACCAGCAATTACGTGCGTTGGAACTTTTTTCTGAAAGTTAATGGGAAGCTATTGTACAAGCATATAAGAGAGATGGGATAAACTCCATGGTAACAGCTTAGTCTCATTGTACTTTCTTTTTCTTGTCTTGTCTTGAAGTCTAGAGTTAAATGTAGTAGTTATCGTTACTCTGTCAAAAGATCGTCAGAGTAGTACTTAACTACACATCAACTGATCCGTCCTCCTTTTTTGTTGGTTGAATGGGGGATAATAAGAAAGACAAAGAAGACAGACGGAGTGGAAGTGGGAGCTTGAGACTTATCCGAGCAGTTAGCCTCCAGGGGCTGCTGTTGCTCAAGCCTTTGTAACTGTGACATATGTGAAGTTTAATGTACAATAAAGTTCTGTCATTACATTAATAGTACTTATGCGCAAATTAGAAATCCAAGTAATCACCATGCATTTAGCATTTGTGAAATGCCACATGACAAAGCACAAATGCAGCCTATTCAGAACATTAAATACCAAACACAGAAAATAGCTCAGACTGCGTTGTGTTCTGCTCAGGTCAGAATGCATTATTAATGTTATGTGTTTCTTGTTCATTCTTCCCTGGAGATAAACATCACCTGACATTTTGGAATGATATTTGATTTCAGTCTTTAAGAGTTTATTTCATTGAGTTTGTTTAATGATTTATTAAAGTTATTATCTGCCCTATTCCATGCCTTGGTCCCATTAAAATTTGTGGGTGAAACAATGCCACACACTCAGAGAGCTTTGAGCTTTTTCACTTAAAATTCCACAAAATACACAGTCGTCTTGGGCTGGGAAATGAAATGTAATCCTCAAAATAGGGTCAGTGTAAGCAGATTATACTCAGTACTGTACTTACAACTGTATTGTACTTACACTTAACCTAGCTGACCCCTGAAAGGCGTTAAATAGATGTCATTGAATTGGCAAGTTTTCCTCTGTTCCTGTAAAGAGAACATGAGAAATGGTCACAACACTATAATGTTGATATTTCTCAGTTTACTGAAGCATTTCATATACAGCTTTCCTTCACATTATTATTCACTGCCATTTGGAAGAAGATCCTTGTAATGACTTAGGAATCATAATCCGGAATGGCTTTTCGGGAATTAAATTTCCTGTCCCTCAAGACAGAGACAAAGTGGATGAAATCGTTATTAAATTTTCTATGGAAGGAGACAGATAGTCTGGTTGTTCTGTTAAAGACACAGGAGTTTGGTCGTAACAGAGCAGACTGTCAAGCGAGTTCTGCGTGGTCCTCAAGGACATTAGTGTCTTCAAGGAATGCACGCTTACTGGAGCATTATTGTGACCAAAAGGTCCTACTAAATATCACAATAGTCCTCATATCTCACCGCAGACAGTGGTCAGAATTCCCCAGTTGTTGTGCCTGCCAATATAGTTTGTGACTCCAAAGGTTGAGAAAATCAACAGGCATTATGTATAAATAAACAAATACAAAATAAAACAAAAAGTGACCTATTTACTTTCCCCACAGGATTCAAGATTGGGTTTATTATTGCAACATTTGTCTTCACTGTTCAGTTGTACCGAGACAGAGACTTATCTGAGGGGACCAAGCATGAGTGCCACGTGGATACATTTATGTAGCACAGGATGCTAAATTACTCTTCCGTTGAGTTTGTGGGCATAGTGTTTTTTTAATTGTACATATTCACTTTCCATTCCTGTCGGTCCTGCTGTTTGATGATAAGGCCTAATTGAATAAAGTAGTAACTTGTGCTTCTCTCTCTCTTCCTATCTCTCTCTGTCTAGACAAAACATGAAAGAATAATTGGAATATATTATTAAAACAAATAGTATTGTTGCACAGCTCTCAGCCAGAACCCAACACAAAGGCAGATTTATATAAAACAAAATTTAAGCAAATTTTGATCCAGATTCCCACATTTTGCCTTTTTGCCATTTTGCACAACAGGAGCAATGAAGGGTAATTCACATTTCTACCACTTTATATTATAGTCATTTTTGTAAATTTGCCATAATTGCACACTGAGAGAGAACACGGTGCTCAATTCCCAACATCTATTTGTCAAGGTAAGCAATCTCGTCATCCCACAAGAATTTTACAAAATGCTTAATTCAGCATATGAACCTCTGCAGACAAGAGTTAATTTAGAACAATCCTGTGACTGCCGTGGTAATTACCCACTTCTTAGCATTGCTAATTATTGTCCTTTCATAACTGCTGATGATGTATAATCACAGATTTGGCATGCAAATTAGCCTGATAAATAAAAACAGATTTGCATGTAACAGGAATAAAAAGCAGTTTGCTAGATGATTGATGGAGATGGAAAAAAACATAGTGCTGTAGGGTCATTTGACATGTGGGAAGCATGGATTTATTGTCTGAGTGATGAATTCAGAATGCTATGAAAGACTTGCTGAGTGCAGTACAGGTGGATCGACCGCCTCAAACGCAGTTAAGCTTACAGTCTCAAATGGTTGTCATCACTGGTAAAATGGTCCCACATTCTAACATACTGATGGTTATTTTTAATGTGCTTCAGATTTATGTCATGAATATGGAGATGTTTACCCTTAATTTTAAATGAGGAAAAACAAATTTAAAGGAATAGTTCACCTAAAAATGAAGTTTCCATCATTTGCTTTATGCACCCTGATGTTATTCCATACCTAGTCTCGCATAGCCAGACCTTCAGACTGACGGCAGAAGGTCTGAGAACCTTGGCCGCTTTGAATGGCTAACACCATGTCTACACCGGACGCGAGCGGTGCGATGCGCCAAAATACAGTAGAACCCATTGTAATGCTGTCTATACAGGATGCAGCGCGTCGCGGCGCAACACGACAAATTCCCGACAGTAAACTGCTGCGTTCTATTTATGACGTGCTCACAAAACAAATTATTCAATTCAAATTATTTGCAACGGCCGCTTTGTCGCGTCCAGTGTAGACACGATGTAAGGCCCGCCCAAAAGGCCATATGACTGACAGATAAAGCAACCAATCATGTTTCATTTGTTTGTCCACATCATGTTTAGGGGCGTGGAAATGTTTACATAATAACAGACCAGTGTGTAAAACTCCTGAATGTGCCGCAAACTTTAAATATTTCAAATACTTTTGAAAATCCAGCATTTAGTTGATCCTAATAAGTGTGTATCGTCACAGTTGTAAACACGACAGCTTTCTTCCTTCGTGAGGGGGTTTGGCATCTCGGCATCTTTGTTTCCAGGTGGAACATTAAAGAACACAACACACATCTCCCGGAAATCCTGTATAATTTAACCAATCCGATGACAACTTCGAAACTCCTGAAGTGTTTCCAGCTAAGTTTGCCATATGCATCAGACGTTCAGCCAACAGTCCGGGGTCATGACATTTGAGCCTGAGACTATTCCAAACCTGAGTTTCTTTTATTGTGTTGAATACAAAATAAGGTATTTTGATGAATGTAACCAAAAAGTTAGTCTTGTGTAGACAGACCTTCGGACTGATGGCAGAAGGTCTGGAAACCATGACTGCTTTGAATGGCCAAGGCCCGCCCAAGAGGCCATATGACTGACA
>JAHKKF010523484.1:1745-12383 GCA_019740295.1 Labeo calbasu | reverse complement strand
GGAGATGCGTAGCAGACTCTCGCGAAGCAGCCTCTCCAACGTCTCGCGAGACTTCAGATCAAGTCACGTAAACGAATTATTATTTTATATATATAATATTTATTACAATTTTGTCAGTAACGGAGGAACGTCATCAAATGTAGCGAAGTAAAAGTAAAGTTTTTTCACTAAAAATGTACTTGAGTAAAAGTAAAAGTACCTATCTTTAAATATACTCTAAAAGTACTAGTTACCCCAAAAATTTACTCAAGTAAATGTAACGAAGTAAATGTAATTCGTTACTACCCACCTCTGAACATAGTTCATAGTTTTTTTCCCGAAACCGTAGTTCAAACAAACATTCGCAAACAGTGTCACAAACTTACTTGGATGGAACTACAGCTCTCGACCTGTGGTTAGAAACATAGTTTTTTGTTAGTAAAACATATGGGCTCAATAAATTATGCTCCTGGGCACAGTAAGCAAGCTGACATGCAATCCAATCTATATCTTCCATTCTATCTAAATATAAATGCATTTTAATCTATGTACTTTTGCGTGTCCTCTATAAGTGCCGTTTTTGAATATGCGCATGTGCATAAATGCCTAAGGGAACCCTGGAGTATGACGTAAGAGGGAACCCGCAATGAATCAAACATCAAATAGAGCAAAATGACAGGGAACAAAAAGTAGCAAATTAGTCATCAGGTGCCATGTTCAAAATAGATGCATTTTAGAGATCTCTAATCAGTTAAGTAGCAGAAGTTATTACTTGGTGACATCATTAACAACGGCCCTACATTGTTGAACTAATGTGGTTCAAACGACGGAGATGCGACCGCGTTTGGGAAACGGTCGTAACAAGCTAGTTCGTTTCCACAACAATGCATCGTACTATGGAGGTTAATCATCGAGTTACGCCGTTGTACGGGAAACATACCCCTGGTTGGGCCAGTGGTTCAAATTAGTACTTGCCCTGCCAAAATTGTTACTGGCCCAACAAAAATAAATAAATAAGAAATAAAATGAAATAATTGTTGTTTTCATTGTTTCTGATAAATGTAACTTTTACAAATAAGGTTATAGCACCTAAAACAACTTAACTTTAATAACTTAACTCACTTAAATTTTAATTATTGTTAGGCAAGTGAACACACTACATAGTGTTCACTGTATAAATATGGACTTAACCCTTATTAAAGAAGAGGTTCACTTCCAAAACAAAAATTTACAAATAATTTACTCACCTGCTTATCATTTAAGATGTTCATGTCTTTCTTTCTTCAGTTTTTAAAGGGGTCATCAGATGCAAAGTTCACAATTTCATGTTGTTTTAACATTAATGTGTGTTGGTATCTGCACTATAATGATAAAAATCCATGCAGTGGTTTTTAATTAATCTGTAAAAAGAGTATCCCATTTTTCAGATCGAGCCATTCTCAGATGCCTGTCGGTGTGAAGTCACACTGTCAGAGGCCGCTCCCTCGATAGTTGATTGACATGAGTGTCTTACCTCAGATCAGCTGTCACAGTCCAACCTCCATTGTTTCGATTGCGAAGCAGGGATGTAAGTTAGACAAGAATATGTCTGACTGAGGTGTTGTGTTGCTGGATGTAATAATGAACATAGCGGTCATCATTTACTGCCGACATCTGAGCCGCTGAAGATGCAGTGGATTAAGTTTGTTTGTGAAAAGGAATGCGCCTCCCGATCTACATAAATGCATCTATGTTCACACAAATCATTCATGATCCAGCTTCACCTACAGCAGAAGTGAGTGTAAGGGTTTTTTTATGAATCTCTGCAATCTCCTTTCCTAATAACATGCTAGTTAGCAAGTTTAGCGGCTAAACGCTAAAGTAAACAGGCTCGTCACTCCACAGAGAGAGGAGAGGGGCGGGGCGAGCAGAGCTTATTAACATTTAAAGCAGCCTCAAACAGAACAGGATAATTTTTGCAGAGCTGATTTTGGCAGTGTAAAAACTGTGTTGTTTTACACAACCATTGAGCATTTTTAACCAAAGCATATTATAGACTTTTCATTAAGACCCTAAAGAATCATATCAACTTGTGAAAAATGGGCATCCGATGACCCCTTTAAGAAATTATGTTTTTTGAGGAAAACATTTCAGGAATGTTCTCCATATAGTGGACTTCTATGGTGCCCGTGAGTTCAAAATTGTCCTACATGGCTGCAGAAGTACCGACTCAGTGTTTACAAAGTGAATGTGTAAAGAAGGTCAAACGGCCTTTACAAAAAAAGGTAAAACAGCAATGTAGGACGATTTTGAAGTTGCAAGAGAAAATGAGATGGGAGTTTTTTGACCGACCCGAACTGTCTTGAAACGGAGGTGCACAGACTATGCATACACATTGCAGAGCTAGACAAGATGAGCATTTGAGGGTAAAAAGTATTTAAATTGTATTTTTTTTTTTAGAAAATAGCCGATCGTTTTGCTAGATAAGACCCTTCTTCCTCGGCTGGGATCATTTAGAGCCCTTTGAAGCTGCATTTAAACTGTGTGCACTATAGAAGTCCATTATATGGAGAATATTCCTGAAATGAAAAATGAATTTCTTTATGACTGAAAAAAGAAAGACATGAACATCTTGGATGACAAGGGGGTGAGTAAATTATCTGTAAATTGTTTGTTCTAGAAAGTGAACTTCTCCTTTAAAGTTATTCGGTCCAGAGCAATTACAAATGCAAAAAAAAAAAAAAAAAAAAAGTTGTGATGTTTTCAAAAATAAAATATTGAATATTCACTTTGGAAATTATTAAAAATGAACAGACACTTTAAATGTGAAATTAAAACCGCCAGTGGGTGGCAGCAAGACACTGTTATTGACTGAGTCACTGTGTTTCAATGATTCAGTCAAATAGATGATTCATTCAGGTGCAAAGCATTTGACTGACTTAAGTGAGCTGATTCAACTGATTCACTAAAATTCATTTAAAAAGCTGATTCATTCAGTAGGAAACTGAAAAAAAGTGTTGCGTGTTGCTCAGAGATGCAAAACAATGTCTTTATCTTTGTTTGGAGCTCTTTTCGTTGCCCAAATAGAACAAAAATGGACAATATGGCGTCTAAAACGTAAGTCTCTTAATATTAACTTTTGTTTATTGAACTGTTGTGTAAAATCAATATCACATTTGTGATTTTGATGATATTTGGATAAAAAAAATGGTACTCTTCATGTGATTTTGGTTAATTATGTAGTTTATATGTAAATATAAAAGACAGCATTTTTGCCCTGATTTTGAATTTTGGGGTATTCTAAATTTTTAATAGACTAAGTCACGCAGTAAAAGCATCCACTCTAAATGTGCACACGCAGAAGTTTATGACTTCATCACATAGTGAATGCGTGGACTCAAAAAATAAATTTTTGAAGAATATCTTGATTATATAATCAAAGAGAATAAGAGATGAGATTGTAAAGCTTAAAATGGCCAAAAGTATCTTCAGGTTCATGTGACATTATTATTATTCACAGAAAATCTATCACTCTTTTAATTAAATCTTTTTAATGAATCAGTTGATTCATTTCAAAAAACGCGTCTGATTTGTTCACGATTCTGTCTGTGTCAGACTATTACAGATTGGTTTTGTTCATGGAAATAAAGCTGAAATAAAACAAATAGAAATATTAGATGAAAAGTATTAAAAATCAGAAATGTTGCCTTGGCAAATAACACAAGTATAAACTGAAGTACTAACTGAAATAAAAATAAATTACAGCTAAATATAAATATTACATAAATTTTAAACAGACGAAAGCGGTCAACAAAATTACTAAAACGGAAACTATAATTAAGAGACCCAACTATAATAGTAGTATATACTACTATTATATTATTCTATTATACTATAATAGAAGTATACTAAAATAACACTGGATCCATTTCCAGTGGTTAACACTGGAAGAGAATATAACAGAATATAACAGTAAATGTATAAACTTGAATTCAGAACTGTTTCAAAATACAATGCGTGAGTTTAGTTTTATTTGTCTTTGTCATTTTGATGCTTGACAGCCCCAATTCATTATTCATGTTCATTATAAAAAGAGATGCCAAGATATTCTTCAAAAATTCTTCTTTTGTCTTCCAAGAAAAAAAGTCATACAGGTTTAGATTTGGATGAGGACAGGTAAACACTGACAGAATTAATTTCACTGACCTTTTTACTGGTATACAAGATGTTCATCTGAGACAGAATGAAAGCCACATTTCATGGTGCTGATATTAACAAACTGGATAATAAATTATTAAAAGCCATGGATTGGGAATATTTGGCTTTAACTTCAATGCGACTGAAAATATTCAGAACAGGTTGCCCATTTGGGTTTGTCACAGTCATAATATACTCAAATGCTATTCAACAAAACATAAAGCACTTACTATTGAACAGCTAAATTTAGAAGTCTTTCACAATCAATAGGCTGGCTGGCACCTGTCGATTTGTTTCTTTCTCTGTTAATTATCCACTCTAGCCTAGCAGCTGTCGTTAGCAAATCAAATAAAGCCAAATTACTTTATGTACAATAAATCTGTATTTCCTTTCTAATGTGCTTTTAAGAGTTTAAAAAAATCATCATAAAAACCTGCCATTTTAAATTAAGCACACAGTAGCATTCTCTAAATGCACAAATTAAGTTTTGCTCTATGAGATTAGTACATCAAAGACAGTGAATATACAGCCTCTTTACTGATTATTAAGATATCTGCATATTTGCATTTATAAACCATTCCAAGTATTCTTTAAGGAGGTGAAAGAGCAGATCAGAACATACTTTTCTCATATATTTGGTGCCATTCCCAGAAAGCTCATTCAAGACCGACAAGGACACGCTATATATTACCAATTCACCAAATGAAGCCTTTTTTATTTCCTCTATATGAAATAAGCACCTCATTTAGGTAAACAAACATTCTGTGTTGATGGGGAGATTGTTTCAGGAAGCTGTTGCAAAAATGTCAGATTACTCAATTATCCCACCACCCGACAGCTGGCAGGCAAAACAATTAGGACTGTGAAGATGATAATGATGATGATGATGAACTGAATCTATAATGCCTTTATTTTTTAAAACAAAGCAAAAGAATTTCTGTCATGACCCTGGGCTTGTGGGCCTACAACAGGGCTTGGTCTGGATCGTACTGTCTGATTGTTGGGACAGACAGAAGATAATGCTGGGATGACAAACAATGGTAATTATGCAGTTTTAATTATGGCTGTCTTTTGAAGGCATGAAGCCAGTATTAAGGCCACTGCAGAGTAACCAGCACAGCTTCCACTGAACATTTTGGAGCCTTGGGAGTCCATTGCTGTAGATTGATTTAGACAGCAGAAAGGAGGTGAGTCTTTCTGTGATCGATGATTGAAAGGTAGCTGATTTGCTCACTCTCAAAGGGCTCCCTTGCCCTTTATCTGAGGTGATAGTGGAAAAAACAGTTCACACAAAAATGTATTTAGTAACATGACATTAAAATCAACCAGACAGGGTCCACAAAAAAGTATTTAGGGGAAAAAATCTCATATATTGAATTCTATATACATTCTCATATTTGTTTATTACAAATATTGGTAACAGTTTAGTTTATACTATGCCGTATTAGCATATTTCAGCTCTCAGCCAGTTCTACACTGTCCGCTATTTTCTTCGTGCTCGAGCAGCTGTAGGGAAAACAATGTCTTGTAAGCAAAGCAGGTGTTTTGTAGTTGGATGTAAAAGTGAACATAAGAGTTTTCATTTTCTCCTGACATCAGAGCCACTGAGGACACAGTGGATTATTTTTTGTTTTTGATGGTAATGCATCACTGAATACACCTAAATTCGTTTATGTCTGTGCAAATTATTTTCTGAATGAGGGACAATTCAAGGCAGACTTTGCTAAAAAGTCCTAGAAGAAGTTAATCTCACACTTTATATTTTTTATGACTATTTGCAAATCATCTTTCCTCTTCCACGGAAGAGATGGGCGGGGTGAGCAAAGCTCATTAGCATTTAAAGAGCCATGCATCGAAATGGGTTTCTGTAAAAAGAACTGTTTTTGACCAGGTAGAAAGGGTGTTGTTTTACACGACCACTGAGGAATTTTAACCAAAGTATGCTACAGACATTTCATGAAAACCCTAAAGAATCATACCTACTTGTGGAAAATGGACATCCAATGTCCCCTTTAATAGTTAGTTAATAGCAGAGGTGGGTAGTAACAAAGTTTTTACTCTGTTACATTTACTTGAGTACATTTTTGGAAAATTAAAGATGGGTACTTTTACTTTAACTTGAGTACATTTCTAATGAAAAAACTGTATTATTACTTCACTTGTTACTTAATTTTAGGTAATACATGTTAAGAAACACATAGTTTCCCAAGCACGCTATCTCTTTTATCTGGGGCCTGAACGATGCCCCTTTCGCGAATGAATCAATCTTTTGAGTCAATTCTGTTTAAGGCTTTGAGAAAAACAAGCCTGCAAAACAGTCTGAATTGTTTGCGAATCGCTTTGAATGATTTGTTCAGTTCCCTGCACAAACTGAATCATCTGAAGCGGTTTTACATTCGTACCGGAAAAACACGGAGAACATAAAGACCTACAGTAATTTGAAAAGTTAAATCTGCAAATTCTACTGTTGACCTACAATGAGGATCTTTATTAGCTGAACATAATAATGTCCTCTTGATTGTCTAATCTGTACAAAATAATTCATAAACAATTCATGCTTTTCCACTTTATTAGGTCTAATTGACATTAATGATCATTATTAATATATATATATATATATATATATAATATCATATAATATCAAAATATCATGTCGTGCAACCATCCGGACATAACTGTTGTTTTAGAAACGTCTTTGAAATTTCCCTTAATTTATTCTGATTAATTTTCTGCACTATTTCGCATAATTTCCAAAGTGTTTTGTAATCCTGTATAAAATTGCAAAGCATTTGTATTTATATTTATATTTATATTTATATTTGTATTTGTATTTGTATTTGTATTTATATTTATATTTATATTTATATTTATATTTATATTTATATTTATATTTATATTTATAATATACAAACAATCTTTGTCTGATGATTTCCATTTTATGAAATATCATGTGGTGCAACCATCAAGAAACTACCATTTTGGGACTTTTATGTTGAAAACCATTCAAAGATAGGACTTTGCATCATATAGCAATTGGCCAATGACCCATGGAAGCATCAAGCAGGTTTGTAACTCTCTTTCAAATGTTAAAAAAAAAAAAAAAAAACTTTTTAACGGCTGGTATGTAGTTACCACATTTGGATATCATGTGGTATGACCTCAGTACATAAATAAATAAGTAAATATTAAGTTATTTCTTTACGTATTTATTTTCTATTATCAATTTCATAGTGACCCTTTGTGGGAAGCTAGCTTGTTTTGATTAGGTGGCCAATTTTGTGTTTGTTAATTTGGACTGAATTTGAAATATCATGTGGTGCGACCACCGTGTCTCAGATTGGCAGTTTTTGTGCTTTTATATGCAATTGATGGTTTATATACACAAAATACTTTATTTTAGTATTGTATGGAATAAATTTTTATGGAATTTGGGTCATTCCAAATGGTTTATGTTTGGTCTTTGTACAATATGAGAAAAACTGCAAAAAAATAATTTAGAGCATGTAATTTTAAGCAAAATAAAATAAATAATTGCCATAGGCAACATGTTAATTCTGACCCTGCAAGTCCACCAATCTACTCTCCTGTCTGATTTGTTTGTTGGACAAAACGCCATATTTGGCGTTATGATTGATCATTTCGCCTGTTAATCAAACTCCCGGTGAAGGGTCAACTGAGCAGCCAAGACTGGGCAAAGATCAGAATTAACTGGGGCTAAAAAAATGCCTGCAGTTAATGCCATGTGCTTCACTTTTCACACATCTCTTTAAATAGATTTTTAATAATATAAGCATCATTTGGAGCAACCACTCATCATGTGGTGCAACCAATAATAATAGGAATAACTGTATTAAAAAAAAAAAAAAAAACTAATTTTTGTGGTTGAAATATGAATCCCTGCTACAGGATGCTTAAGTGAATGGTATTTTAAAAAAACATCTGAATCAGTTTTATGCAATTTACAGGAAAAATAAGTCTGCTAACTACATTTAAGTCTGACAACAACACTGAAATTATAAAACAAAAATATGAGATCATTATTTACAAAAACTCAAAATAAATGCAAATACTTTGTTTCTAAACACTTTAATTAAGGAAATTAATTAATTTTAATGTAAAACATGATCGCACCACATGGCATTTTTTTAAGGCTATGGCCAATTCATTGAGAAGAAAAAACACTAACATCACTTTATTCTAAATTTTAATATGAATTTATGTGTACACAACATTCTTTCATCTGTTTGAACAACATTATACATATAATACATATTTTTTGTATTTTAAAATCGGCCTGTGAAAAATCCTGTGAAAAAACACGTCAATGACCCATATTCAAAGTAACTTTAGAGTAGATTTTTCATTGGATACTTTTTACTCTTTAAGTTTTTACTCTTTTACTTTTTACTTTTTAAGTAACTATTAGGATTGTTGCTTTTACTCTTACTTGAGTAATTATTTATATAAGCACTACCCTACCCACCTCTGGTTAATAGTGAGGCCCTCAAACTAAAGTGTAACCCAAATATTTGATATCAGCCACAAAATTGTATTTGACATTGCATGTTATAGTTACATTTACACATAATCCACAGTTACATACAAATATGTCTTTATTTATAATATCATCCCTATTACAGAGGAATTAATTTGCCAACCAGTTTTAGCTGGCACTCGTAACAAAAACAGGTAGATGTATTATAATTTTCCTTGTCATACATTTTCATACCAGCCAGCTGGCAGGTTTTATTTACTAACTAAAGTGAAATTTTACTTGGCAAATGTTCATTTTGGACTAATATCAAAAACAATGACAGTCAGGTGAATCAACAAACAATAGTTAATAGTAATAATAGAGCTAGTATATGCACATATACAGAGGGGGTTTCAACTGCAAAACAACCAGCTCCTACACAGAGACTTCTTAAAGACACTTTGAGTTTTGCAATCTCGTCTCCGTTTGTTAAAAATTTCATGTAGCACCTCAGCACTTATCCGAACACTCTGCGAAACTAAACGACCTGAACTCTGGGCAACCCCCGCTGAAGGGCTTTCTCTTTTCTGTCTCTCATTTGCATTAGCATATTAGAGTGTTTTCTGGGAAAATGAGCTATAGAAATTAATTCAGGATTAATTGGTGCCTTTATCTCGTTAGGACAATCTAATTTGGGGGATGATGGAATTGTTTAGACTCCCTTTTGCATAATTGGATTGCAGTGAATGGCTGTCATTATCGTCTCTTTAGCGGTGTCTGCGGACCCCCTCTTCCTGGCCTCCACCTCGTAAAGAGCCATCATGTGTTCAGCCAGTATTTTGCTAACCCCTGAAACACAGCAACGAGCCAGAGACGAGCATGTGGCTAACAGCACAGCAGTGATTAGCTCTCATATAAAACCATTAGTGCACAGTCAAAACTGTTCATGGGCTAGTTTGTACTCTATCCCATCTGACACACAGCATATAGGTGCAAACAAAGGAGACAATGGATTGAGCGTGAGCAAAAATAGATATTCGGCTGTGTATATTAATGATGTTAATCATTTCTTATAGTATTTCAGGTTTTTTATACGAGTTCTCAGAGGGCAAGTGTACTAAAGTAGCAGTTAAATGTGCCAAAGGTGTACTTCACTATTATTCTTGTACTAGCCAATTTGATTGGCAGCGGCTTTTGACAGTAGCCTAATTATCCTCCTACAACCAGCTTCATCACACACTATCATGCTAACAATAGTATCAATTTAAATTTTCCAATTCCTCATCCATCAGCATATGAGCCTCATAAAAACTAGTAATCATATGCATAAAATAGGTATAAAAATAAATGATTAAAAAGAAGGGCCTTAATGTTAACATAAAATCATAAAGACCTTGTTTACTTTATTAATGTAATATATGCCCATTTTTATGATCCAGTCATTTCCTGATGGGTATAATGAAGTTCCAGTCTAATCTCATTAACATTTGTAGGTATTTATAACAATTACACAATTTGCGTATGGTTGGATGTGTGCTATAACGTACAATATAGCTGTAGTAGCAGCATTAAAAACATAAAAGCATTTACATAAAATACTGTTCAAAAGTATGGGGTTAGTATGATTTTCTTATGATGATTTGTTTTTTAAATTTGTTTCTATTAAAGGGGTCATCGGATGATAGTTGATTGACATGAGCGTCTTACCTCAGACCTGTCTTAAATCAGCTGTAACAATCTGACCTCCAATGTTTTGAGGCCGGAGAAGGAATGTAAGTTAGACAAGAATATCTCTGATTGAGCGATTGAGGTGTTGTGTTGCTGGATGTGATAATAATGAACATAGCTGTCGTCATTTACTCCCGACATCTGAGCCGCTGAAGATGCAGTGGATTACATTTGTTTGTGAATGGAGTGCACCTCCCGATTTACATATATCTGTCTATGTTTGCGCAAATCATTTGTGATCCAGCTCCCCTCACAGCAGAAGTGAGTATAGTGTTTTTTTT
>JAHKKF010523481.1:10889-27982 GCA_019740295.1 Labeo calbasu | reverse complement strand
TTTTTTTTTTATTCACAGTAGCTGTGTTCCAGAACATTCAAATGTTGAGGTCACAAACTCTGCATATGAGATCCATTTTTATTGAGTGTTATATATCAGATGTATAGCAGTGTGGTCTAGGTCTTGTCAAGAGTAAATATTTACCATTGTGGTGAACCTAGTTTCCTCTTACGCAACACTGAGTCATGCCAGTCATGCTGTTATTCAGGAGTGGTTAGCTGTCATTCACAGTATCCCTTGAGCCACTGGTTACGTTTTGTCAGGACTGGAGCAACATGTTTACGCGATAATTTACTGTATAATTACTTTGACAAATCACAGCTATTTCAAACTGTTTTCATTAGAGCGATGGATTTAAAGCAGGGATTTACAATGTTTTTCATGCCAAAAACCCCATTTGGTTGCTTAGAAATGCAGTAGTAGCTGAAATATTGTGAAATACTTACAATTTAAAATAGCTGTTTTCTGTCTGAATATGTTTTAAAATGTGATTTATTCCTGTGACGCAAAGCTGAATTTTTAGCATCATTAGTACAGTCTTCAGTGTCACATGATCTTTCAGACATCATTCTGATATGCTCATTCACTGCTTAAGAAACATTTCTGATTATTATCATTGTTGAAAACAGACCCCAAAACTTTTGATCGGTAGTGTTTGATATTTAACATTGCTAAGGCGTTTATATAATCATTCTTGTGGTACGAAGCCATGACCTTTATTATAATGCAAATTAAATTTTACTTAATACATTTAAATCAGAATTTTAGCTTCATAACTTCAGTTGAAGTTAATGCAGTATTGAAGCGTTTTCACAAAAATGTGTTAAAGAGCACAAAACTGGCAACGCTCCTGCAGTAAAGACCCCTGGTTTAAAGAAATCTGTGCATTTTTATGTGCTTTCTCACTCTATATTTGGTTTATCTGTAGCTTTACAACAGAACTGAACCTTGTCTTAACAGAATAAAAAGAGAAAGACGGAAATAATAAAGAAAATGGCATAATGTTTGATGAAGGTTCTTCCAGTCCACTAATCATCATACTGGCAGACACAAATATCTGCTCTCTGCAGGAGACCGTCCATTAATAACAGAGGCGTGCATGCCTCTTCTCCTAGTTCATCACTCACTCTCCATGATTTATTTCTCTTTTCTCAGTCTTACACACTTCATTTTCATAGCAGCACAAGACTTCTCGTCTGGTCTCACCTCATGCTTTCTGCTGTTTAAACTGTCAGTTGTGAATGTGTTTTCTTCTCTCCTACTCTGTTTTGCAATAGTCTGGTTGGTGTTTGGCAAAAATGCCTCATCGTACACCCACACACACACATTGTAAGACTATACCGTTTAAGACTGGTTTGCCCTACTGAGCCAAACCACTGAATTATTAAGAATGAAACTGGCTCTCCAAGATCCAGTGGAAAATAGACACTTCTGGAAAACAGCACGTATGCATAAAAGAGTTCAGGTAATTAGAATTCACTCTTTAAAATTCATACACACCCGGACGGTTGTACCCGATAAAGTTTCACTAGCATTTTGTTGCTTTTATGATGGTGGTGTGGCCTGGTGGTTAAAGATCTGGATGTACTGTAGGTTCAAACCGCACAATGGTGAATTGAAAAATAATCACTATTGTGCTCTTGAAACGTCAAGTTGCTCCAGTGTGATTATAGATCAAAGCATAAACTAGTTACGAATGGATAAATGATTAAATATGATACTCATAAACTGCAACAAAAAGGAATCATAAATCATATGTATCAATGTCAGCTCAAAATTAATGCCAAATTGTTTTATTGTCTTGTTGATCATGCCAAATTCTGGCTTGCAAATCCTGAGTCAATAAATCAGATCATCAGTACTTTGTACTGTACAGTGATAATCTGTAATTGTCAGTATCCTTTAGCACCGTTCCTGAGAAAACACAGGATGCAACATCTGAGTAGTCAATTATAAATCAAAAAGGTTAATAGCTGTAAATTTCGGTCATGGTCAACAACATAATTTTATATGTTCTTAATGATTTTATTGTGTTTTGTATTATACAGATTTGTATATAGCCTTTATCACAGCTAACTTATTCGCAAAGTATATTCATACATTAATATATAATCATCTTCATATAAAAAACATTTTAATAATATTTTCAATAATAAATAATTTAATTTATAATTATGATAATCAAATTAATAATAATTGTTATTTTTAGTAACAATTAACATTTTATCTCACAATTCTGACTTCTTTTTTTTTTCTCAGACTTGTGAAATATAAACTAAATATAAAAAATATAAAATTGTGAGCTATAAAGTCAGAACTGCAAGAAACTTTATCTATTTTTTTTTTTTTTTTTTCAGAATTGCGAGTTTGAATTGACAAAATTGACAAGATTGCGAGTTAAGTCAGAATTTTGAGACATAAACTCGCAATTCAGAGAACATCAGTCTTTTTTTTTTTTTTTCCCTTCAGAATTGGACTTCATAACTCGCAGTTGCGAGTTCATATCTCACAGTTCTAGGGAAAAAGTCAGAATTGCGAGAAATATACTCTGAAAGAAGTGTATCATGGTTTTAACAAAAATATTAAGCAGCTCAATTATTTTCAATATTTTAAAAAAATACTACTACTACTATTAATAATTGTTTTTTTAAAGCAGCAAATCAGCATATTAGAATGATTTCCGAAAGATCGTGTGACACTGGAGACTGAAGTAATGCTGAAAATTCAGCTTTGCATCACAGAAATATATTTAATTTGAATATATATTCAAATAGAAAACAGTTATTTTAAATAGTAATATTGTGAAATAATATTACAGTTTTTACTGTATTTTTGATCAAATAAGTGCAGCCTTGGTGAGCATCTTGGTGACTTCCTTCAAAAACATAAAAATCTTACCCTAAACTTTTGAACAGTAGTGTATATTATATGTGAATATACCCTAAAATCACAAAATGTAAGCTTTATGATACTTTTCGTATTATTGATTTTATTTTATGTTTATTTTATTATTATTATTATTATTATTTTTTTTACTTAACCTATGTAAAAGAGTGACTAAGTAGTCTACAAAATTGTGATAATTGTCATAAGGGTCAGTTTTTTTTTTTTTTTTTTTTTTCTTTTTTTATTAAGATTTATACATCATCTGAAAGCTGAATAAATATTGCTGAATGAAAGCCTTCCAATATTTGGCTGAGATGCAACTATTTGAAAATCTGCAATCTGAGGGTGCAAAAAAATCGAAATATTGAGAAAATCACCTTTAAAGTTGTCCAAATGACGTTCTTAGCAATGTTAATGACTTAAAAATAAATAAGTTTTTATATATTTATGGTAGGAAATCTACAAAATATCTTCAAGGAACATGATCTTTACTTAATATCCTAATGATTTTTGGCATAAAATAGAAAAATCAATTTGACCCATACAATTAATTTTTGACTATTGCTACAAATATACCCATGCTACTAAGATTGGTTTTGTCGTCCAGGGACACAATTCACCTGTGACATCCGAATTTAAATTTTTGGGTGTTCTGTCCCTTTAAGGATAAACACTTAAGGGGCTTTGTGAAATCTCAAGGGCCAGTAGTTTGAGACCCTTGCTCTAAATCTTACACTTTCATGACAGATCTCAGAATAGGCCATGTTCCTCAATTCAAGGCGTTAGTTTATTTGTCAGTGATCTGTTATCAAAGAATTTCTCAAGTCTAAAGTCACTTTCTCACTGAGTCACTGCTGTCCTTCTCTAGTTGGCCATGTATGGCCAGACACGCATAAGCAGTGGCTCGTCAAAAAACAGCGGGGAGGGAGCGCAGGGAGGACAGAGTGAAAAGAGAGGAGGAACATCAGGAGGTGGATCTGGTTTAGTCTCTGAATTCGCCAGTCTTTAACCCCGTGCTGTGAAATATCACCTTATGGCCACAAAAGGCTGACTGCCTATTCAAACGCTCTTTAGTGAAGGCAGCCAAAAGTGAGCCGGGCCTCTGCACACAGTCTGTACGTCACCATAGCAACCCTTGTCAACCAGGAAGTCCGGTAGTGGTAGAGCGAGAGAGAGAGTAAGTGAGAGTGCATGTATGTGTCAGTATGTGAGAGGGACTTAACAGAGGTGAGGTAGACTGGAGCAAAAACCAGTGAGAGAGAGAAAGACCTGACTGAAAGTAGACACAGAGAGAGAAGAAAAGTACAGAAAGAGCAGGTTGGACCTGAAGGGTTATTTTACACAAAGCAGACCAAGCAGCACTTTGGGAATTGTGTGTGCCGTCCTGGGAAATCTGTGCGTGGCTGTGCTGTCACACACTTGCACACCCACACGAGCCGGTGAGTTGATTTCTCTTCCATCTGACAACCTGTAAAACAGTCAAATGATCACGTAAAGCGACTAATTTATTCAAGCAGTTATTCTGTTTGGCGGGGTTGCGTTGAAGCGGTAGTCCACATTACGTCTGAAGTTGATTCTTAACTCTCTTTGAAGGATTAAGGGTCTTTGGTGGGATTTGAGAAGTTTTCAAAGCAGCAGGAAAGAGCATAAATGCTGCAGAAAAGCCATAGTCTGGAGTCCCATATGCTGTTCTGCCTTCATAGTTCTATGTGTGTTTAAAGTCATTTGGTTTTGTGTGGCTGGACTTCATTGAGACAGTCAATGTTGTTTTGCCTGTACTGAATTTGCCTTTTTAGAGTTTTGTGATTTGTTTGACATCTGGTTGTTATAGTTTGACCTCAAATTCATTTGGTTTTGTATGGAGGGTGTTACTTTATGATTTAAGGTCTGCAGGACAAAAACAAATATTTTAACTCTTTGATTATCATGATTTAATGTTTTAATTGTACTTTTTAGATATACAAAATTAAAAAAGTGGTTTATGTAATTAAAACTATGATTTAAAGAAGTCATCATTCATTTTAAGTGATGTTGACGAGGGATGCATCAGTGAAACTGGCTGAAATTTCTAGATTGTTTAAGCCAAGGAAAAATAAGTATTAAATGAATTTAGACATTGCATTTTTATAATAAAAGTTTAAAAATGGGATTATAATTCTTAGATCTTCTCAATTTCATTTAATAGTGTTTTTATTTATTAAGTATTTGTGTTTTTTTTTTTTGTTTTTTTTTTAAATTAACTTTAAAGCAACATGAAATGGAAATTCACTGTATTTCCTAAATGCATCTTTTTGTGACAGGTTCATCCGTGGGTGTTTTATAACATTTGTCATTTTAAATCAAAATGTCATAAGCGGATCTTCCGGTGTAACAACAGACTTTCCCTTTTCTTACAGTCACCTGCATTCAGATCTCCATTTAATCAACATCCGATGCATAGAACTGAGTTCACGCCCTAAATTTTTTTTTTTTTTTTTGTATTTTCCGATAATCTGCTACACATCACAATGTGGAAGAAAAGATCTGTCACTATTCTTTTAATTTTCAATTTTAAGTGAGCATTAGATGATGCCAAAGGTATTCTAACTGTATAAAAAAAAAAAAAAAAAAAAAAGAGAAATGAAATGGGGGGGGGAGAAATGAACAATTAAATATCCAATATTGGCTGATATTTGTAGCAGTAACCAACAATACATTGTATGGGTCACAATTATAGATTTTTCTTTTATGCCAAAATTCATTAGGATATTAAGTAAAGATCATGTTCCATGAAGATATGTTGTAAATTTCCTACCGTAAATATATCAAAACAAAGTTTTTTTTTATTAGTGTTATTCATTGCTAAGAACTTTAAAGGTGATTTTCTTTCTTTCTCTATCTCTCTCACCCTCAGATTCCAGATTTTCAAATATTGTCCTGTCCTAACAAACCATACATCAATGGAATGCTTATTCATTCAGATTTTAGATGATGTATAGATCTCAATAAAAAAAAAAAATTACCCTTATGACTGGTTTTGTGGTCACATATGCAATATGATATGATATCAAGCTAATAATTAAGACTTTATTTAATAATTAAGACTTCATGAATATACATGAAATGACAGGTCGGACTGCTCATGCCAAGTTCTGTCATGAAACTCTAGATAGTGGAGAATAATGGATCATTGAAGTATTGGTTCACTTCCAGAATAAGAATTTCCTGATAATTTACTAACCCCATGTCATCCAAGATTGTAATGTCTGTCTTTCCTCAGTCTAAAAGAAATTAAGGTTTTTGAGGATAACATTCCAGGATTTTTTTTTTTCCATATAGTGGACATTAGTGGTGGCCAACGAGCTGAGGGTGCAAACTGCAGCATCAATGCAGCTTCTTGTATCTAACGACACAATCTGTCCTTTTCAAAAAAAACCCCCAAAAAAACAAAAAACGAATATACTTCTTAACCACAAATGCTCATCTTGCACTAGCTTGACCTCATGCATTACGTAATCACGCATGTGACGTAGGCGGAAGTACTGACCCAGTGTTTACAAAGCGAGCATGCAAAGAAAGTCAAATGCCCTTTACAAAAAAAGGTAAAACAACGATAGTACACAGAAGAAGATGCGCGACAAGCATTTGTTGTTAAAAAGTATATACATTTTTATTTTTTTTTTTTTTAGAAAATGACGTTTCGCTAGATAAAACCCTTATTCCTCAGCTGGGATCATAGAGCCCTTTGAAGTTTCATTGAAACTGTAGTTTGGACCTTCAGCCCGTTGATCCCCATTAAAGTCCATATGGAGAAAAATCCTGGAATGTTTTCCTCAAAAACCTGTATTTCTTTTCAACTAAAGACATGAACATCTTGTATGAGATGGTGGTGAATAAATTATCAGTAATTTTTATTTTTTTTTATTCTGGAAGTGAACTAATCCTTTAATGCAAGCTAATATTCACAGTGTTAAAATACTTTGCACAAGCTGATTGGTTCATGTTGCATGCGCAGCCAATGAGCTTGCTGCTTTACATTTAAATTGATGGTTAGCATTTACTAGAGGATTTCACAGTACATTTTCAGGGTTCCTCTGAAACCCTCCACCACCCCAGCTCCACCTGTATAGATCTGCTACGGCTTATTATATATGCTATTTGTGCAGCAGTATAGGCGTATATATTGGTAGTAGCAAGTTCCTGTTGATTTGCAGCAGCAGCAATAATTTACAACAACAGCAATAACGAAATACACTGCCATATCCATTACCACAGAGAGTTTTCATGAAAGAACTATAGTTTATGCTATAGTTCGGGTTAGAGGTTTTCCCAGAGTCACTGACTGACAGCTTAATCTCATTGACTATGAGCTGCATTTTTACACGTCTGTCTGGGTGTTTCCCACCGTTGTAAGGCAAATGAGAGCAGACTTCAGTGTCAGCTCCAATAGTGTGTGTTCCAGTGACAAAAGCATGGAGCGAGTCCCTGTGTGACAGACCAAAGGCTCTTCTGTCAGGTCCATCAGAAAGCCCTCAGCAGCACACACTGATCTCTCTGAGAATATTCTCATATGCTACGTGTGTGTGCATGAGTGCTTTAGTACTCATTACATAAGCATGACACATTATGGGGGCCCTCATGGTATGGGGTATTTCCCAGGCTCTGATCTATAGTACATATGCATAAGGGTACAAAAAAGGTAATTGTCTTTACACCGAGATGTCTTGCTGATTGGAATCGCCTTTGACAGGTTAGCACAGGTGTTTCACGGCCTCCACGCTTTGTAGAGTGTTGTTGATTTTAGATGGTCCATCTGAAGGAGTCCGTTTTGGCTCACCGCTATCAAATTGTTTGTGGGATTCATCTCCCCTGAGTCGAGCGATGGACGACCATACATGGTGATCAGATGGACCTGCTGCTGATTAATGTGTGTATCATGTATTAATGGGAGATTGTAAACAGACGCACAGCAGAGCCTTGTATGGCATCCGCTCGCATTTATCAAAAGGTCTAGTGTAACAGACCTGTAAAAGAGAGAGATGGGAGAAATAAGCAGTGAAACAGATGAGAGGGATTTTGAAGGACTTAGTGGACTTTGCTTTGTTCTGCTGTTTTTGTTATTTTTAATTTTAAAATATTTTCTCTTATTACACTATTACGTACATGCAGAGACAACCATAAAAAAAAGCCATTTGTCGAATGATTCCCCTGAGATGTGTAGCTTATGAAATCTTTCTCGCAATATCGCCTCAGTGTTTGATGTCCAGGTGTTTGTCCTCCATTTGTGGCATGGGTTGTCTCAGTTTGTTTCAGCAGGGATGGTTTGTTTGGACATCTGTATTTTCTAAACATTGCTGTTTGTTTGAGCATCCAGCCAGTCTGGCATAGCAACAGCTCAACCAATGGAGTGAGTTTGGGGCAGGGCTACCTTTTTGTTCAACCAGTGGCAGAAGGGGGGAGTGTTCAGGAAACCTGTTTGAAAACAATCATTTTTGTAATTGTTTCATACACAAATATGACACTTCTCCAATTTAATTATTTGTCTTTATGGTATTCTCTCTGTGTTTCTAAAGCCCAATGTATAGGTCCTGCTTCAGTTTTGATGCAAATGGAAGCGAATGTATAGCCTTTCAAATTATACTTTTTAATTTAACAGCATTTCTGAACACAATTGGTCGATGTAGGGGATTTTGAAAGACTTATTGGATGTTTGCATTGTTCTGTAGTTTTTGTTATTTTTAATATTATTTAATATTTAATAAAACACTTTCTTTTATTCCACTGTAAAATGCAGAGACACTTATAAGAACACTATTTGTTGGATAATTCCCCTGAATAGTGTAACAATATTGTCTCAGTGTTTGATGTCTAGGTGTTTGGTCTCCATCTGTGACGTGGGTTGTCTTAGTTTGTTTTAGCAGAGACTGCTTATTTGGACATCTCTGTATTTTCTAAATATTGCTGTTTGTTTGAGCATCCGACCAGCCTGGCATAGCAATAGCTCGACCAATGGAGTGAGTTTGGGGCGGGGCTACTTGTTTGCTCACCCAATGGCAGAAGGGTTTGAAAATAACCATTATTTTGTAATTGTTTCACACAGAAATGACACTTTTCCACTTTATGTCTTCATAATTTTTTCTCTGTTTCTAAAGCCCAAAGTGCAAGTCATACTTGAGTTTGTGAATGCCAGCAAATGCATAGCTTAATGTATAAACGTTCAAACTATACCTTTAATTTGAAAGTGTATGTGAACACAGTTGGTCAATGTGGGGGATTTATTGGATGTTTGCTTTGTTCTGTGGCTTTTGTTATTTTTTTTAATTTTAAAATACTTTCTTTTATTTCACTGTAACATGCAGAAACGACTATAAGAACACTATTTGTTGGATTATTCCCCTGAAAAGTGTAATTTTAATCCATCTGTGGCGTGGGCTGTCTTAGTTTGTTTCAGAAGAGAATGTTTGTTTCGACTTTTCTGTATTTCCAAAACATTTCAGTTTGTTTGAGCATCCGACCAGCATGGCATAGCAACAGCTTGACCAATGGAGTGAGTTTGGGGCGGGGCTACTTGTTTGTTCGCCCAATGGCAGAAGGGGAGACTGTTTAGGAAACCTGTTTGAATACAGTCATTATTTTTGCAATTATGTTTCACACAGAAATTATTTCTGTTTGTTTGAGCATCCGACCAGCCTTGCACAGCCACAGCTCGACCAATGGAGTGAGATTGGGCTGTAGTCATTATTTTTGTAGTTATTTTACACAAAAATGACACTCCTTCGCTTTAATTATTTGTCTTTTATAATTTTTCTCTCTGTTTATAAAGCCCAAAGTATAAGTCCTACTTGAGTTTTGACTTGAATGCCAGCAAATGCGTACAGCTGAATGTATAGCCTTTCAAACGGTCTTTCAGTTGAAAGCGTATGTGAAAACAATTGGTCAAAGTGAAGAATTATGTTTCACACAGAAATGAAACTTCTCTGCTTTAATTATTTGTCTTTATAATTTCTTTCTCTCTGTGTTTCTAAAGTTTTAACGCAAATGCCAGCGAATGTATACAGCTGAATGTATAGCTTTTAATTTGATAGCGTTTGTGAACATGGTTAACGTGGTGGATTTTTTTTTTTTTTTTTTTTTCCTTTAAATACTTTCTCTTATTCTACCATAACATGCAGAGACAACTATAATGACTATATTTCCCACAATATAATCTCCGTGTTTGATGTCCAGGTGTTTGCCATCCATCTGTGGCGTGGGATGTCTCAGTTTGTTTCAGCAGAGACTGTTTGTTTGGACATTTTTGTGTCATCTAAACATTATTTGTTTGAGCATCCAACCAGCCTGGCATAGCAACAGTTTGACCAGTGGAGTGCATTAGGGGCGTGGCTACATGTTTGTTCAGCCAATGGCAGGAGGAGAGAGCATTCAGGAAACCTATTAGAAAACAATCATTATTTTTGCAATTATGTTTCACACAGAAATTATACTTTTCTGTTTTAATGTTTCTTACTTTTCTCTCTCTGTTTCTGACCATGTTCTTGTCTTTTGTTATTCTTCGGTGAATACATATAGATGAACGCATAGCCATTCAAAATAAAATTTAATGGCGTGCATAAACACAGACACTTGACATGCACAAGAAGGATTAATTTTTGTCCAGTGTCTGTGCTATTTCCAGAAGTTATGACTGATGAAATATCTTTGTACTTGTTTGAAGTTGCAGGTCTCTCTTAACTTCCTCACACAGTGTGGCCTCTGTTATTGTTGTGTCTCCAGTAGTATATTGTAGGTGTTGTTCTGTCTCATCTGTTTCTTTTTTGAGTGTGAAACAACAGGCCAGGCCAGTGTTGCCACCTTGTAGACAAACTAATCAGTGCAAGTTGAGTGTACAAACTATACATGGTTAGAAAAAGCTGACATTTGGGACCAAAGTCTCGACTGGGATGTGTACACTTTGACCTAAACGGTGGTTGATGTCACACAGTGTGCCTTTGTTTTTTCCCCAAGATCTCACTGGGATCATATCTCCCAGTCAGACAAGCAAAACATGGGGAAAAAAGGACTGTAAAAATCATACAGTGTGGCCCTGGAGTAAGTGATATGATCTCGACATGACAAATCTTTTGGCTCAATCTTACCTCATACTATGCTTTGTCTATCTACTCACTTTTATCTCTCAAACACACACACACACACACACACACACACACACACACACACACACACACACACACACACACACACACACACGTTGTGTTTCCATGTTTTATGGGGATGTTCCATAGGCATAAAGGTTTTTCTACTGTACAAACCGTATTTTCTATCACCCTACACCTACCCTACACCTAAACCTAGCCCTTACAGGAGACTGTGCACACTTTTACTTTCTGGAAAAAAACTCATTCTGCATGATTTATAAGCCTGTTTACTCACGGGGCCCCAAAAATATGTCACCTAAAGGTCAAAATTTAGTGGTATTCCTATCCTTGTGAGGACATTTTGTCCCCATAACGTGATAAATACCTGGTAAACACGCGCACACACACACATTTACAGCATCTCTATGTTTTAACAGTACAGAGAAAGAAAAGCTCTCTTAGCTATCCACATTCATTTGATAAACAAAGTGGCAAAAGATTCATGTGACTCACTCAGATGTTATCAAGCAATAGAGAGGACTGCTGATCAACGACGTATGAGGATTAATACAAAATATTCTAATTTGCATTTATGACATACAGAATGAAATGCATAATTCAGTTAAATACATTGTTCATTCTGTCACCAAAACAACTTAAGTGTATGAATTTCATTTAATTGCATATAAAATATTGTATCTACAAATGACTCCTATAAAATGCAAAGATAGATATTTAAGTTTGTCTTAGATGTCCAAATAGTTTTTGGGGCCACTGAATGTGTGTACAAAATACAAATTATATAATGGATGCGAATCTAGTCTAAACGTACCCTGAATAGAGAGGCACAGTTAATTACTCGTCTTGAAAGCATGCTATTTACTGTATCTGCTGATGTATTTATATAAACTACATGATGGAATGGTCAACTGCTCCAGAGCAATAAATAAACCAGCCCACGCTTGGGACATCTTCCAAATGCCTTTGTGAAAATGAATGGAGATGCAGGATAGAGTTCATTTGATCACTCGCTAGGGAACCGTGTGCAAGCGCTCTCATTGGACAGCTGGGAATCACCAATATGGTCAAAAATGTCCTGAGTCTGAGACACAATTCTTAGCAAAGGTCAACACATGGTTTTAATGACTCATGGTTATTCAATGAGCCTGTTAATGATTAAACAGACACTTTTAAAGACTTCCAAAGAAGTTATAAATGTCTTGCATATTCACTTTGGTGTCTTTCCCAGTGGAAAAATAAAGAATGGTCAATGCTTGGTTATAATCACCAAGGTGAAAATATGACCAAAGAGAGAATATGATTTCAGAAATCTTATAGTCACATCATGGATCAAATCTGTGTTTAGTCAGTTTTGGTATGCATGAGTACGTCATTTGATTCAGTTAAGGGTTTTCTCACAACACAGAATGAACTTGCTATTGTTATAAAGGTCAAACGGACAAATTTGACAAGTTTTTGTCTCTGGATTTTGACACGGGAACAGTGAAATCTTGTTAGTACAGTTCTATTGATAAAAGCTCTGTGCGTAGTTAAACTCGTTCTGAAAAGCAGAAGCGTTTAGCCTCAAACTGACCTGTGCCTCTTTTGACCTTTGATCTTTGGACAATGATGGCACAATTTAAACTGCTGTCAACAAGACAAATGAATCACCATTCCACTCCTTCACTGATAATAATGCCAGTGGCATGCATGTTCAACAGGCTTCACTGCAAATCATCTTTTTCATCAGTTTTTTCCCAATATTTTTTTTTTTTTTTAATATATTTAAAAAAAATAAATACTTATAGTGCAAACAATATGTAATGTTGTAGGATACTTAATTGCTTGGTAATTTGTGACTCAAGATCACAAAACCAGTTATAAGGGTCAATTTTTTTTTTTTTTCAAATATTTGAAAATCTGAAATCTGCAGGTGCAAAAAAAATCAAAATACTAAGAAAATCTCCTTTAAAGCTGTCCAAATGAAGTTCTTAGCAATGCATATTACTAATCCAAAATTAAGTTTTGATACATTTACGGTAGGAAATTTACTCTTCATGGGACACAATCTTTACTTAATATCCTAATGATTTTTGCCATAAAAAAGTGATCTTTCTGACCCATACAATTGCTACAAATATACCCGTGCTACTTACGATTGGTTTTGAGGTCCGGGGTCACATTTATAATTTAAATAGCATGCTAATAAACTCATAACATCAAATACTACAGTTAAAATCTTTGAAGTATTCTCTGGTTCTGAAACAAGTAGCTTGAAGCACGCAGGCCTTGGTCACTATAAACAAATTAGCGATTGTCTTTATCTTATCAAATGCAATCATGTGTACATGTTCATGTGTGTGCTAAAACAAGCTGTCACTTCACAGCTGTCATGTTAAAACAAACGGTCACTTTACAGCTGCCACGCGCACCCTTGCGTTAGCAGTCATTATCTTTGAGGACTGATGTGTCTCCTACAATATTTCCAGTTCACGCTCTCAATCACAATCTCATAATGTCTTTATAACTGATAAATTGGTGTATTTAAACACTTAAAGTTAAACCCCGCCAACTTGTGGCCAAAGAGCATCTGTAAAAACTTATCATACCCAGCATAAGACATGTGACACAGTATTATGTAAGAGCTGTTAACTTTTGTTTGAATTGTAGTGCACTCCTACCTACTGAAGTCACTGGATCTGCTGAGTGGACGGGTGGAGCTCGTTCACTAATGTTCCACAAGTCAATCATTCATGCCAAAACTCGGACTGTGTAACTGGTGACGTTGCCCTAAAGGAATTAGTTCAAGCAGAAATGTCATCATTTACTTCTCCTAATGTTCCAAATCTGCAGTACATGGGTTTCTTCTGTCAGACACAAAAGGGAAATGAACTTTAACAGGTAGTTACAACAGGGTCAGAAATGACCTTTTCCACTAAGGGGCAATATTTGGACCTTTTTACATTTGTGAGGGCACTTTTTATATTCACTCTATTATTATAAAAAACATATGTTGTGTTTAAAGTCAAATACTTAAATTTAACCAATTGCTTTAATCAGTATTTTAAACTGTTGTCAGTAATAATAGACTGTTTAAAATTGTATCTACAAGAGCTCATAGGACTGCCATATTATGACAAAAATCATTATTGTAAATTATTGCTTAATATGGACTAGGGGTGGGTGATTTTTTTTTTTTCCAATTTTATGGTTTAATTCAAATTTAATGTTTTGCCACGATTTTATTTTTTTGAAATCAAGGAATCGTGATTTTGAATAGAAATATTACCAATTAGACAGTTTGACAATGTCAGTGATAACAGTAAAGAGAAAAGAATGATCCGCTCGAATGCTGGCGGATGTGATTAACCGCTCACGTGATGCACTCGTATCCCTAGACGCCATTCACATAGAATACGCTTTTGTGTTGACAAGATGCAACGTGGGCAGTGGAATTGGAAAAACATGCAAGAAGATGGGCGTGAATTTCTTTTAACTTGAGAGCTGCATTTTTTGAAAGCCGTTTCATGCATGAAACGTTGCAAGAGAGGTGAGTGCAACAGTCAAATGCGTCCATGTTTATATAGAAAAAACAATAGAAAGGCAGCACAATCGAATAAAAACCTGTGAAGAATTACTGAATGTCTGACATTTCATGTTTGCATCACAGTAACAGGCTGAAAGCTGCTGTTCATAGTTTTTACACAACATTTATAGTTCGTAATAGTCTACTGGTCTACATTTTGAATTTGAATTACCTTGACTTTTGAGATTTTTTTTTTTTTTTTTTTTTTTAAAGCTTTTTCCTCATATTGTTTCTTAACATGCAATATGTATAATACAGGTTTGTACAAGATGTAGTTGTAGTGCATTAATCTTTTCTTCAAAGATATTTAACAAGATTTGTTTAACATTTACATCATGTTGACAACTTCATGTGTGTTGCACTTGGAATAGAATTTTCTTTAACTAGAGGGTTAATAAAGAAAAAGTTACTTGAATCATGTTGTAGTTACATTTTCAAGTTGACTAGTTAAAAGTGTACACACTACACAGCTGTGGTGTTTTCTGTCCTTTGATTTGTGCGTTTTCAGCGCCGACTAGTCTAAGTGCCTCTGATTGGCAAATATGTTCCTAAGTTTGCAATGCGTTTGATTGGTCATAAGGCTCAATGTTGCACAAAACGGCGCGTAAAGCAATCTGATGCAAAGTAAGCGAATATAAATGTAGTTCCGCGAATTGACACTTTTCACTCATTTTCACATTTCATTTTAATTGTGATACATTGTTTAATTGTGCAGGAGCATTTTTGCCACAAGCTCTTGTTAATTTCCCACCCAGAGTTACAATTAATGGGGACTGAAGTTTATACGTTTTCAAAAGCACCATAAAAACATCATAAATGTGGTTCATATAATTTAAGTCAAACTATAGCTTTGTCATGCACTGATAACAGCTCACTGAGGGCAAGATTAACTTTGAAACGATCCAACTCAAAAGAATGATTTGAGCTTGTGGTGGAATCATATTCCATCAGTAAACCTTATATGTAGTGCATAAGCCATATCAACAACTCTTATAGGTTATTTTATGATCATTTTGGAGCGTGACTGCCCCATTCTCATTCACTTTTATTATGTTGAAAAAAAGTGACCAAGGTTTTGTCAAAAAGTCATATGGTTTGGAATGGTATGCGGGTGAATAAACGATGACATAACTTTGTGTGAACTATTCCTATAAAGTTTCCTGTGGAAAACATGATGTCACTTCACTAATAGTCTTGGATTCCCACAGAGTTTAAGCATGTGGATAGTTTTCAATGCTATTTAAAAAGAATATAAAAGAAAGGCTATAAAAGACGTAATACTGTGATTTGGTTGTTAAACTGTTATCTCTAAAATAAAACCACCTAAAGGCGGATGGAAACATCAGTGGATGTGACACAGGAAACGTTTCAGTGATGATGTCATTGGGAGTGTGCACTGGGAAAAATAAAAAAGGTAACATCTGAGATAACTGGTTTTATTAAAGTCAGAAATATTACTTATTATGGCTAAATCAACCTAAATATATACATTTATGCCATCAAAACTAAATTTTATGGGTTTAATGAAGTAGAAAAAGCTCTTTAAATGAGAAGTTCACTTCCAGAAGGTAATTTCCTCATCATTTAGTCACCCCCATGTCATTTAAAGGAGAAGTCCACTTCCAGAACAACGAATTACAAATAATTTACTCACCCCCTTGTCATCCAAGATGTTCATGTCTTTGTCTTCAATCGTAAAGAAATCATGGTTTTTGAGGTAAGCATTTCAGGATTTTTCTCCAGATAATGGACTTCATTGTTTCCCCCGATTTTGAATTTCCAAAATGTAGTTTTTGTTTCAGTTTCAGCTTCAAAAGGCTCTAAACGATCCCAGCCAAGGAAGGTCTTACCTAGCGAAACGATCTGTCTTTTTTTCGAAAAATAAAAATTTGTATACTTTTTAAGCACAAAAGCTTGTGTGGCACAGGCTCTGGGATGCGCGTCCACTACGCTACGTACTATTGAATCGGGTCGAAAGGTCACGCAGAATGAAGGCAGAACTTCAGACCCAGTGTTTACAAAGTGAACGTGCAAAGACTAAGAAAGTGCAAGTAAGTCAAATGCTGTTCACAAACAAAAAGGTACAACGATGTCGGATGATTCTGAAGTTGTAGGAGAAAATGAGATGGAGCTTTTCGCCATAGTCTACCTTTTTGAGCCGGAGTACACAGACAATGAACGTGATTCGTAGTGTCATCGACGCGCATCCCAGAGCTAGCGCTACACAAGCTTGTGTGTTTTAAAAAGTATACAAATTTTTATTTGAAAAAAAAAAAAAAGATGGCTCGTTTTGCTAGATAAGACCCTTCATCCTCGGCTGGGATCGTTTAGAGCCTTTTGAAGGCGCATTTAAACTACATTTTGGAAGTTCAAAATCGGGGCACCAATGAAGTCCATTATAAGGAGAAAAATCCTGAAATGTTTTCCTCAAAAACCAGAAAGACATGAACATCTTGGTTGACAAGGGGGTGTGTAAATTATTTGTAAATTGTTGTTCTGGAAGTTCT
>JAHKKF010523481.1:0-10839 GCA_019740295.1 Labeo calbasu | reverse complement strand
CTGAAACTGCAATTTGGACCTTCAACCCGTTGATCCCCATTGAAGTCCATTATGGAGAAAAATCCTTTAATGTTTTCCTCAAAAACCTTAATTTCTTTGCGACTGAAAAAAAGAAAGACACAGACATCTTGGATGGCATGGGGGTGAGGAAATTTTCACTCTGGAAGTGAACTAATCTTTTAAGGGAACAAATGTTGAATAGGATATGAATGGATACTTTTGTGTCAGAGCTTGTCAGGGGTCAGTATGAACCTACATTAGTTCTTTGTTAGTATAACAAAATGTAGATTAATTAGTATAACATTGAACTTCAGAGCTGTTGCAGACTGTGGGTTTAAATACACCCTGTTATTGATGAAACCAATTAGAATGCAATTACACAATGGAGTTTGTGGTTTATAGAGTTTTATTAAAAACAATCAGACTCAAGCAACACAAGCCTGCACAGAGCATCACTGCAGCTTCATTTATCATCAACATGTGCAAGTGATTTGACCGCAGTAATTAACTTAGTGACCCCTGCAGTCTACCAGACATTCATTAAGCTGAGTTTGTGTCCTAATCAAACCGGTTACTCCTCACAGATGGTATTCGTGTTCTCTGCTTGAAGCTAAAGGCCTTAATGCTTAATAATGTTGGTGCCGGAACTCTTAGTGGCTCATAAAAAGCAGAACCCTGATTAAATGTTAATGATTTTTCATTTATGTCTTACAGATTTCCTGCATGCCTGTTCTTATAAACTGAGATGAAACGCAGATAAGAGCTAGAATGAGAGCAGAGAAACGGTGTTTTCACAATTTTGATTTCACTTTTCCCACGAAGCAGGCCAGATGTTTAACCTGAGAGCAAAGTTTTGATCTGCATATAGTGGCATGTGAAAGTTTGGGAACCCATTGCAGAATCTGTGAATTGCTGAAATTATTAAAATAACCCCCTTCAAAAGTTTGAGAACCCTTGGTTCTTAATACTGTGTGTGGTTACCTGGTTAACCTATGGCTGTTTTTTGGTTTAGTGATAGTTGTTCATGAGTCCCTTGTTTGTTCTGAACAGTTAGACTGAGCACTGTTCTTCAAAAAAATCCTCCAGGTCCTTTCCAGCAGTGACTGTATGTTTTGAGATGCATCGTTTTACACTGAGGACAATTGAGGAACTCAAACACAACTAAAACACAGCTATTAAAAAAGGTTCAAATGCTTTCTGATGCTCAAGAAGGTAAAATGATGCATTAAGAGCTGGGGGTGAAAACTTTTGAACAGGATGTCAAAATTTTACTTTTGTTGAAATATATATTTTTTCCCATTTAGTACTGCCCTTCGGAAGCAACAGAAGATACTTGAATGTTTCCCTGAAGACAAATTAAGTACAATTTACCTTGATCTTCAAATTCAAAAAGTTTTCACCCCCCCAGCTTTTAATGCATTGTGTTTCTTTCTGGAGCATCGGTGAATGTTTGAACCTTTTTTTTAATAGCATGTTAACATTACTTACTAAATTGTTTTCAATTCTCTTATTTTTTGTAAACATCTTTTTATTGTAAAATACAATAAAAGGACAGTACTAAATAAAAAAAAATGACATGCATTTTGTACAATCTCTCTTATTTTTTTCAAATTACTCACATTTTCACAGATTTTGCATGCCACTGTATGTGTAATCGCAGCTTAAAAGACATATTTACGTCCCCTCATGTTGTTCCAAATCTGTTCTTTCTTATGCAAATCACAAAAGAAGATATTTCAAAGAATGTTTTTGTTTATATGAAAGTGAATGGGGCCCAAAACACAACTGAATCAGTTGTGTAATGAGTAAATCAGGGCAGAATTTCATTTTTGGGTAAGCTATGCCTTTAAATAGACAAAGACTGCTTCATTATGATTGGCTGATATATAGTTTTCCTGGAAGTCAGGATGCAGTGGTGTTTATGTGGTACTAGGATCCACTTTACTCTGCATTGTGATATGACAGTCTGTTCCGGACTGTTTGATTATGGCTGTTTTATTCATCTTAAATGGATAAAGGGTTTTGGTCTCTGAATGCCAAAACTCTGTTTTGATCATCCTCAGTAATACTTTGCAGGTGACAAACACATGGCGCAATATGGACGTTTTCAGATATTGCAGTACAGGCCAGCCGTCCCATCTTGTGCCAGTGACCTCAGAGCTGTGGGAAGCGTGTCTGATGTCATTGCCAAGTTTACAGAGTCCTCCGCAGGGACGTTCCTTATCCCACCCTTCCACATCATCCCAATACATCCTCCTTTGTCAGTTCATACTGGCTCTTTAAGCAAATACATTTCGTAACTGTGTTGTATGCAAATATACACATTGGTAGAACTGTTTCTTGAGCAGCAAGTCAGCATATTAGACTGATTTTTGAAAGTCCATGTGACACTAAAGTCTGTGATTAAGTAGATATGGACTAGCATCTAATGCGCAGTACTGTATGTCCCAGATAAAAGCATTGGACAAATCAGGTCTGTTAGCCTGCTGTCGGAAGAATGCAACATTTATGCGTCGCAGATGCTTGTTTGAGTTTTGTAATCTGCAAAAATTGCTTGGAGCACTCAAAACAAACAGCAGTAATGCTCTACGTGTTCTGAGGAGGAATCTGAGCATATTTCACCAAAGGATATTTGAGGGAGACGTGACCGTATTAGGTTGTGTTTCAGGAGTCCTCATCCAACTGCTGAGAGAATGTTGTTGGGTGCTGTGCTCTCTCTCTCTCGCTCACACACACATAGTGCTCATTTAGGTAATAATGGTCTAAGCAGCCAACAGCATTGTTGTCCAGTCTACAATCTCTTCTCTTGCACGTCAGGGCATAAACTGTTTTGGTTTAGAGAATAGTTGTTTCAGAATGACACCTTTTAAGACGGTATGGTCTGAAAACTGACTGTTCAGTCGGTTGACTGAACAGCTAGTGGATTAATTAGTCTTTAGGAAGCCCTGTATAATTAGATGGGTTTTGGCTTCACCTAATCGGAAATTACATTAGACACATTCTTGGTTGAAAAACAACTAGACCAGTGCTTCTCAACCCGTGAAAACTTTCCCCGCAGTGGAGCCCCAATAGTCTTAAAATGGTTAAATATACACTAGAATTCAAACATTTGGGTCAGTTTGTTTATTTATTTATGTATTTATTTACACTAATTACACTAATAAGTTTAATGTCTTTTAAAGAAGACTCGCCACGCCTGAGTTTATTCAATCTGAAGTACAGCAATCTGTTAGTATTAATACCTATATATAGTATAGTGTATAATGTTAAAAAATCTTTTTATTTTAGATAATACTAATCTTTGGATCTTTCTATTCATCAAAGAATCCTGATAAAAATCTACTCAGCTGTTGATAGTATTGATGATGATAATAATAATAATAATAATAATAATAATAATAATAAAATATTTCTTGATCAGCAAATCATCATATTATAATGATTTCTGAAGAATCATGTGACACTGAAGACTGAAACTTTTGCTTTGATAACAGGAATAAATACATTTTAAAATGTAAAATTTTAAAATATATTCAATACATTTGAAAATATATTCAAATAGAAAACAGTTATTTTAAAAAGTAAAACTATTTCAAAATTTTAAAAAATCTTAACTTTTGACTTTATTCAGCAAGAATTAATTAAATTGACAGTAAATGCATTTGTAATCTTAAAAAGATTTCTATTTCAAATGCTGTTCTTTTGAACAGAAAAAATCCTGAAAGTACAATGCTGTCTCATGACCAGTTTGTACATATTTTACGAGGTCACTAATTTGTACAAATTCTCACAACCTCACTCTTACTATTTTGTATGATTTGTGTGAGGCGTAGGCTTAGGTATGGTCCTTCAGACGAATTTGCATGAGTTAGGTCATACAGATTTGTACGAATTAGCCACTTCACAAAATATGTACGATTAGCCGTGAGATCGTGTTGGAAAATAAATTCAACTGAAATATTAAGCAGCATGAATGTTTTCAACATAATAGCAACAAATGCTCCTAGGATAGCAAATCAGCATATTAGAATTATTTTTTTTAAGGATCATGTGACACTAAAGACTAGAAAAATTCAGCTTTGCCATCATAGACCAAAGGCCACAGATGTCCATCTAAATCTACACTACCGGTCAAAAGTTTGGGGTCAGTAAGATGGTTTGAGATATTTGTTCAGCAAAGATGCATTGAACAGATAAAAAGTGACTGAAAATAAATATAAACATATATAAATATAAGACATAGAAATGATCCCAAACAAAGTTGTAGTGTATATGAAGCAAGAGAGTTTTAAAGTGCAAACTGACTGTAAGTTGAAGTGTAAAAAAAAATCAACTATTCAACTCACTAATGCCCACCATGACCATCCCTGGTTTTGAGTGGTACAGGATATAGTCCACTGACAGGTTCATACAGATGTATAATTACACCCACGCGACGCTCTTTGTTTCCTCTATACATGTGGAGACAGACAGTACGATAAATAAACACTCCTTTACTTTCAGTAGTACCATTTCCGAACTGGCTATTGAGCATTATGGGTTTTTCTTTTATTTTGATATATGACTTGACAAAGCATAGAAGTCTGTGACAAAAGCTTTTCACACCATATTTATACATGCAAAAACAGGCGAAAGGTTGGGCGTCCTTTTCTTTATTGTATAACGTATGAATGAATGGCCTTAGTGTTTAATTCAATGAACTGAAATCTTAACCCTTTTATGAACTGCATTAAATTGACTGCTGAAGAGAATGAACATGAATGATTTGTTTGTAACATTCTGACATACAGCTGTGGTCTTTGCGCGTCACATAACGTCCTGAAAGGGGAACGGACAGGGTTTGCTATGGAAAATATTTTGTTTTTATGCAAGCTTTGTGGATTTCAAAATGTTTTTGTAATGTTTTTTTACACACCCTCACGTGCCAAACCCACTTTGCTTTTACTGTGTAACACAAAAGAAGTTTAGAAGAATGTCCTGGCAGTTATTTCATATACAAAGAAAGTGAATGTGGATGGATTCAATCAAACTCCAATGACAAAAAAAGCACCAGTTTTAGAAAAATAGTTCCTTTGACTCATGCCCTATATTCTATGTCTGCTGAAGTCTTAGCTTTTTGTGAGGAACAGACACATTTTTTGTTGCTTTAGTATGGTTTGTACGGACCTCTTAAGGGACCTGCTGATGGAAAACATTTGATGGAAAACATGGGAGGAATTGTATTGCAGTGCTTTTGCATTCGCTTGTAAAACTTTTGTGTTCTTTTGAGAAATTCTGTTTGCATGTACAAATTTTGTGCTTCCACAAGAAATTTTGTGTTTACTTACAAAACTTTTGCATTCCCCTAGAAACGTGTTTACTTTAAAGACTTTTGCATTCTCCCAAGAAATTTTGTGTTCACTTGAAAAACTTTTGTTTTTTGTGTTCCACCGAGAAACTTTGCATTTCCAAGATAAACTTTGGATTTGTTGCAAAAGTTTGACATTTCTCTCAGAGAAACTTTGTGGTCATTTGTAAAACATTTGTGTTCCCCCAAGAAATGTTCACTTTTGCGTTGCCCCAAGAAACATTGCATTGGCTTATAAAACCTTTACATTTTCCCCAAAAATGTTACACTGGTTTGCAAAACATTTGCGTTTCCCCAAGAAACATTGCATTTGCTTACAAAGCTTTTACGTTTTCCCCAAAAATGTTACATTTGTTGCAAAACTTTTGCATTTCCCCAAGAAACATTGCATTGGCTTACAAAACATTTGCGTTTCCCTGAGAAACTTTGCATTTGTTTGCAAACCTTTACATTTCTCTCAGATAAACTTTGTGCTTATTTGCAAAACATTTGTGTTCCCCCAAGAAAAATATGGCTTTGGCTTACAAAACATTTTGTGTTTCCCTTAAAAATTGTGCATTTGTTGAAAAACTTTTGCATTTCCTCAAGAAACATTGCATTTGCTTACAAGACGTTTGCATTTTCCCAAGAAACGTTGCCTTTGCTTGCAAAACTTTTGTGTTTCTCTCTTTGGAAAACATTTGTGTTTATTTGGAAAACATTTGTGTCTCTCCAAGAAATGTTCACTTACAAATCTTTTGCGTTGCTTTGAGAAATTTTGCGTTCATTTTAAAACTTGTGCCTTTCCCCAAGAAACATTGCATTGGCTTGCAAAACTTTTGTGTTTGCCTGAGAAACTTTGCATTTGTTACCGAACTTTTGCATTTCCCCAAGAAACTTTACGTTTATTGCAGAACTTTTGCGTGTTTTCCCAAGAAACATTGCACTGGCTTAAAACTTTTGCGCTTGCGCGTACAAATTTTGTGCTCCCACAAGAAATTTTGTTCACTTACAAAGCATTCCCCAAGAAACTTTGTTTTTGCTTTCATTTCCCCAAGAAATTTTGTGTTTGCTTGCAAAACTTTTGTGTTCCACTGAGAAATTTTGATTTGCTTACAAAAGTTTCCTGTTGCTCTCATAGAAACTTTTTGCTAATTTGCAAAACATTCATGTTCTCCCAAGAAATGTTCACTCACAATATTTTGCATTCCCCCGAGAAATGTAACATTTTAAAACTTTTAGCGTTTCCCCAAGAAACATTGCATTGGCTTACAAAATTTTTGTTTCTCCCTGAAAATTTTGACATTTGTTGCAAAACTTTTGCATTTCCTCAAAAAAACATTGCATTTTCTTACAAACATTTGTGTTTCCCCGAGAAACTTTGCATTCGCTTGCAAAACCTTTGTTGCAAAACCTTGAGAAACGTTGTTTATTTGCAAAACATTTGTGTTGCCCCAAGAAATGTTTGCTTGCAAATCTTTTGCGTTCTCCAGAGAAACTTTGCGTTCATTTTAAAACTTTTGCCTTTCACCAATAAACATTGCATTGGCTTACAGAACCTTTGTTTCAATGAAAAATGTAGCATTTGTTGCATAACTTTTGCGTTTCCTCAAGAAACTTACAAAACTTTTGTATTTCCCTGAAAAATGTACTAATAAACTAATGTTTTGCAAATGAACACAACGTTTCTCTGAGAGAAATGTAAAAGTTTTGCAAGCAAACACAGTTTCTGTGGGAATGCAAAAGTTTTGTAAGTGAACATAAAATTGGGTGCACAAAATTTGCAAAAGTTTGTAAACCAATGCAATGTTTCTTAGGGAAGCGCAGAAGTTTGGCAACAAATGCAAAATTTCTCAGGCAAACGCAAAAGTTTTAAGCCAGTGCTATGCTTCTTGGGGAAACACAAAGTTTCTCGAGGCAGCACAAAAGATTTGTGAGCGAACATTTCTTGGGGGAACACAATTGTGTTACAAATGAACAGGTTTCTCAGAGAGAAATGCAAAAGTTTTGAAAACAAATGCAAAGTTTCTTGGGAAAATGCAAATGTCTTCTAAGCAAATGCATTGTTTTTGGGGAAATGCAGAAGTTTTGCAACAAATGCAAAATTTCTTAAGGAAACACAAAAGTTTTGTAAGTTTCCAGAGGAAACGCAAAAGTTTTGCAACAAATGCTATTTTTTTCAGGGAAACTAAGGTTTTTCCCCAAGAATAGTTTGCTTGCAAATCTTTTGCATTCCCCCCAAAAACTTTGCGTTTCCCAGAGAAACTTTGCACATTTGTTGCAAAACTTTTGCGTTTCCCCAAGAAACACTGCATTGGCTTCCAAAACTTTTGTTACCCCAAAAATCTTTGCTCCCTTGCAAAACGTTTGTGTTCGCTTACAAAACTTTTGTGTTCCCCAAGAATCTTTGTTCATTTGCAAAACTTTTGCACTCTCCCAAGACATGTTTTTTCCTTTCTAAACTTTTGTGTTCCCCTGAGAAACTATGTGTTTGCTTTAGCACTTCCCAAGAAACTTTGCCTTCAGTTTCAAAACTCTCAAAAATAGTGTTTTCCCCCAAGAATTTTTGATGGTGATGGAAAAAATGTGAAAGGGGTTTATAGCAGTGTATTTGCTTTCTCTTACAAAAACTTTTATATCCCCCCAGAAACTTTGTATTCACTTGCACATGGCAGAATGCAACATTTATGTAAGAAAATGCAAGTTTGTGCAAGGTTTTTGGGGGTAACACAAAAGTTTTGTGAGCAAACGCAAAGTTTCTTGAAGGAACACAGTTTTGCAAACAAATGCAAGACCAGTGCAATCTAATTTTCTCCTATCCCATGTTTTTCAATCACCATGTTCCTTCAGTGGGTTTGAAAAGACTTGTGGGTGGATAAATGACAAAAGTGTAATTTTTGAGTGAACGGTTCATTGAATATTTAGTCATATTTCACTTCTGTCTCAGCATTCACCCTAACTAATTGATACAGTACAAATCCACATATGTTAACAAGCAGTGCCGTTCATGCAAATAGACACACCCCCACTGTGGGACCCTCACATACTGAGAGATCATTGTGAAGCACACATGCATACACGCACGCTCAGTTATTGTTTTCTGTTATGTAATGGAGCTCATTCAAGACTGGTGAGTCATCAGGGCCAAGAGAATGACAGAAGAGAATAGCCCAACATATAATCCCCTGTGTGAACAGCCCAGTGTTCATAGCAGTGGATACAGCACTCAGGAAACTGACGGCAATCATTATGGTCTCCGGTTCATAGTTAATCATCTTGCATGGAAAACACATCTCTAGGAGCGCTAAGAGCGGGAAACACTGATGTCAAATGGAAAGCTAAAGTCATATGAAACATTTCATGTTGGAAAGCTCCTCGGTTGCCATGATGACCGAGTTTTTGTGGTTTTTAGACCATTTCTTTTGTAGAGCAGTGGGAAAATGTTCTTATGTTTCAAACTATTTTCCTTATTTAAACAGTTTTTGCTTCAGATGTTTAGGAAGCTGTTTACAGTAATTCAGATTGGTCTGATTTGTCATCTGTGGTGGTGTTTACATAGTTATTACTTGTTGGAAGGTTTGACCAATAGTCATTGCTTAGTTATTTAGTGCCCTGGCAACACAGCAGGAATGTCCACATTTTAATGTCTTATTTTTGTTTCCTGGGTTTGCAAATTGAATAATGACCAAACAAACAAACAAACAAAACACTAAAATTTGTTGAAGCATGCTCACACCACAGACAAAGGATAAATGATGGTATGTTGACCACGTCGAGTGTGAATACACAACAGGCACTGTGACCATACCACATAAATGCTTCTGTCCAAGACAACAAGAGAGCAAAACATGCAAAGAATTGTTGGAATTGAATCCAGGAATGTTCATATTGTCCATGTGTGGAAACACACAGCAAGAGAAAACGAACAACACAAACTATAAACAGCTTTTGTGAGAATAAGTAGCAGTTAGTAAAAAAACGTTCACACCAGCAGTCAGTATGAAGTCTAACACCACTGATATAAGAAAGGACAAGCGAAATTGGCTACCTGATCTCATGACGAAAACATACCTGTGGGAACTTTTTCCCAAGGTGCGAAATAGAAATGAACACTAGATGCAGTAATTGAGTTATAATTACAGCTCCATATGTTTCGTAGGGATGTGCGATAATGGCAAAAAATGATATCTCTGTATTTTCTGGAATTTTGTCGATAACGGTAATTAGACAAAATATGGCTGAGCATATTATTGTGCTGGCATTTTCTTCAATAGTGATATTTGAAATAATGTTAGAGGACAAATGGGAAAATATGATTTAAATATAAACCTTAAATTGCCAGTAGGTGGCTGCAAATCACTGCATGAGTGAGTCACTGGGTCATTCATTCAACTGATTCGTTTAAACAGCTGACTGATTCAGTAACCAAACACCGTAGGTTTTTGCTCAGAGACAAAAAGTTCTGCTGTGGCTTTGTTTGAAACTACAGAGCAAAAACAGGATCTTGTGTATAAATTGGTAAGGCAATTAATATTAACTTCTTGTGTATTGGACTATTTTTTAAGATCATTGTCACATCATGCTAATATCTGGAGAAAAAAAATAACTATGTCAGATTATATAAATATAAAAGACATAAAAGTCACATAGTGGCATGTTTGCCCCCTTATGTTAAATTTTGGGGGAATTCTAAACACATTTTAATCACACAGTGAATGCGTGAACTCTAAATGCACAAGTGCAGTAGTCTAACCTACGTCTGAGTGTATTTATGGCCTTTTTTTTTTTTTTTTTTTTGCGATATACTCAATAATGTTAAATCGCATATTGTTTTAAAAACAATTACAATATTATCCCAGATGATATATATCGCACACCCCTAATGTTTCGCTTTCCGGATGTAACAAGCTTGCTCGGTAGCTAAGCTGACGGAACTCGTTAAAACATGATTCACGATCAAAGAACTAAAAGATGACAGATCGAAAAACAAGCTAAAACATCATGGTTGCGATTGTGTTTTTACGCCACATTCTCTTTAGTTCATGCCATCAGGTAGGTTTAGGTGTAGTGCAGATGGTACGTTATTTTAAAAATGTCACGGAGCATTAGAGTCATAGCGCCAATCAACAGACATTTCAAGTCAGAACTACGGTGACGTGTACAAAACCAACATCATATAAAACATACCATATATGCGTTCATCTGTTCTGGGGAAAAACACTCTTTTAGCGCCACATGGACATTTCACGGTACGGGCATCTCAGTTCAGCGCATGAGGCCTTACAACGAATACATGCAATTCATCTTCAATCCAGAAGGGGGCGCCCGCAGTAATGCAACTCCGTCTGATAACCGCCAGCAGAAGAACAGCGAATGCCAGGAGTTGCGCACTTGAAAACAAAGCCCACTAGACAGTGATCATGTGCTGATTCTGAATGCGTCTCTCACTGACAAAGAAGTGCAACGCGTGCCACTTCAAATGTTGACTACTGTATGTACTGCAGATTTTATAG
>JAHKKF010523480.1:17271-54205 GCA_019740295.1 Labeo calbasu | reverse complement strand
TTTTTTTTTTATTTTACATTCTATTTTGTTTCGTGGACATTTTATTTAATGGGCAGCTAAATGAAAACATCAGAATTTCAGTGCATCACCATGTAACACTATACATTATAATAATATAATATAATATAATATTAATATAATATAATAATAAATAATTATTAATATAAATAAACAAATAAATAAATAATAATAATAATAATAATAATAATATAACAAAGGTTAATAGACAAAACACCTACATATAATATTAAAAATAACACTAAAACATTTTAATATTGAAAAAAGAAAAAAAGTCCTAAAAACACCTTTTCAAACAAAAAGCATTAAATTCAGCAATATTTTTATTTCATAGACGTTTTTATTTTAGACTTTCATTATATATTTTATTTTATCATTTTATTTAGTTTCATAGACATTTTATTTTATGGGGGAAATTTATAATTATTTATAATTTGATTATTCATTTATTTATTTATTTATTGTTAATGTTTAATTCATGTTTATTTTATTATGTGATGGATGTTTAACTTTTTTTTTTTTAACATTTTCAGCATATTGCCCAGCACGGCATTTATTTTCCAAACACTACTGTGAGACCTAATCGTTGAGAGATTATTTTTGTTTATTGTTTACAGAGAAACATAATCTTACCTGGCCCTGTTCATCAAGTTTCACCATCCACCCCTTCTTGAAGTTCAGCAGGTCTGGCTGTAATCCAAGAGGGAAACAGCCGTAAACATAAACAGAGAAGCAGTGGAGTTACATGTGTCATATCATGTGCGATCACACAGATCTTCATGCACGATGAGCTGAACGAATGTCAAGTGTGCCGAGTGAAGAACAGCCGCTGCTGATCGTGAGCATTTACTCACATCCAAACCTCCAAACACGAGTCTAAGAGCTCGCCTCATTTCTACACACTTCAAGCGATTTCTGCTCTTTGACACTCTTGGGTGAGAGAAAAAGATGCAAGTCAGGGTGTTTTTCTGGACTACTTGACTTGACAGAAGAAACACACTCCACATGCCAGTTCAGAGCATCTATACTTCACAACTCGCTGAGGAGCAACACAACAGGCATTTGTGCGTTAAGAGTGCTGGACAGATCAACACACACACCCATCAAACGCACATAGATAAAGACTGCTCTCCATACACACACACTAAAAAAAGAGATACATGTAAAACAGCACACGCTCCACTAAAACACGCTCACACAGGAGCACACGGACATGAGGACAGGAACACACGGCTGGATGCAGGACGAGCTGGAGATGACCTGGGCAGGAGAGAGGAACACGCGACACCCCGAGGAATAGGACGTCCGAGGACTTACAACAATGAAGTACACAAATAGCACAGAAAAACAAAAGGGCGACCAGGATTAGTCTGGGTTGGGACACCAGCAGAAAGACTATGGTTTAAGGGTTAAAAAACAAATGAGTGTGTTCACAAAAAAAAAAAAATAATAAATAAAAAGTAGTTTAACACTTACTCATCAGTATTATTTTAGTATTACTGACATAGTATTATAGTTTTTAATTCACATCTTGAATATATTTTCCATTTTGACTTTAATTTTAGTTACAATTTTAATCATTTATAGATGATCATAGTTTATTAATCTTTTTCATGTTCATTTTAGGTAAAGTTTTCATAAGCTATACACTATTATAGTTTTTATTAACATTTTGAATTTGTTATTATTTTTATATTTATTTATATATTTTTATTTAATTTTGGTAATATTTTAGTAATTTAAATACCATTACAGCTTATTTATATTTTAAATTGGTTGAGATTTTTATACATTCATTTTCATTTTAGAGTTTTAATTTACAGATGATTATAGTTTTATTAATCTATTTGTTTTTTATTTTTATATTTTACATTTTCATGTTCAGTTTAAAGCTTTAATTATTGATATACTATTATAGTTTGTATTAATATTTTGAATTAATTTGTAGATTTTTGGTTTTCATGTTCATTTTAGTTACCGTTTTAGTAATCTATATACTATTATAGCTTTTATTAATATCTTGAATTCATTTTACTTTTATGATTTTGGTTTTCACACTGATTTTTAGTCAACTATATACTATTATAGTTTTTAATAATATTTTGTTTTTATTTTATATTTTCCTTTTCATGTTAATTTTAGTTAAAGTTTTAGTAATTTATATAATATTACTGGTTTTATTTATATTATGAATTGTTTTTGATTTTTATATTTTCCATTTTCATTTTAGTTTCAGTTGAAATTTTTAGATGGTTATAGTTTTTTAATTTGTTTTATTTTTATATTTTCCATTTCGATTATACATTAGTATTGTTTTTATTAATATTTTATATTAGTGCTTTTTATATTTTTCTATGTTCATGTTAATTTTAGTTAAAGTTTTTGTGGTTTATATACTATTATAGTTTTTATTAATATTTTGAATTAGTTTTGATTTTTTTATTTTCATGTTAATTTTAGTTAAGGTTTTCGTAGTTTATATACTATTATAGTTTTTATTAATAGTTTGAATTAGTTTTGATTTTTTTATTTTCATGTTAATTTTAGTTAAAGTTTTAGTAATGTTGTTGTGTTTTTGTCATTTTTATTGGGTTTTTTTTTTTTAATTTGTCTAATATGCTATTATGTTTTAATTTTCCCCTTGGCAAATATCTTAAAATAAGTTTAAGGTTTTGTTTTGTTTTAAGTTAATGTTTATTTTATCAAGTAAAGAAATTGTATTTTATGGTTTTAGTTTTTGTTAACCATAACAAACAAACAAAAAAAGCTTTAGATTTCGTTCTCAAAATACATTTTTCTAGGTATTTTTTTTAAACAAATTATTAAATCATAAATATCAATGACATCTTTGAGAGTTGCACCAAATGACATTTTACAACCTCAACTTTGCCTTGTCATAAAAAGATCCAATTATATGATATTTTTCAGAGACCTAGATCGTCACAAGAATGTTTCTGCATGCTGGTTGCACCACATGACTTTTGAGAAAAGTTTTTCAATTCATTAATGAGTGAAACCGTTATGTTACTTAATATAATAAAGATGTCAATTAAAAAAAAGACACCAGATGACATCGCTGTAGCCTGTACAATACATAAAGCAACGACTAGTTATTTTGATGTCTCTGTAAATCGAGATGTTCTTTATACCAAGCTGACTAAAATATTCCAAAACAGTAGTCCATCTTTTCCTTCAAATCATGCCAAATCCTGCTGCTGCTCCCTTTAACCTTTGAACCTCGGAGAACAACAGAGCCATTGTGCAGGATTTGGAAGCGGTTCACCTCACACACTTCACACACAATGTTCGCTGATTATAAATGGAAACGTCTTGTGACTGTCTAGCATCTGTGTTGAATGACGCTGAGAAAACAGAGAGATGGATCCATCTTACTGTCATGACTGATTCGGTGGTCCTGCGGTCCAGTGATTTGGCTCGTCTCAAAGGCGGCAGGGTGGAGTGATGAAAGTCTAAACCCTGTCCCGCGTCCATCTTCTGCTCCTGAATGTGTGAAAGAAACAGCAGAATTACTCTTTGAGACGTTTCTTGTGCAGAATAAAGGTAAGGCAACATCACTAGTACTTAATGGATGGTTGCAAACAAGTTTATCAATCTAGAAAATCATCTAGAAAACTAAAAAAGCACTAATCTGTCGATACCTAAAAATCTCTTGTGCTCACCAAGGCTGGATTTATTTGATCAAAAATACATTAAAAAATGGTGAAATATTATTACAATTTAAAATAACAGTTTTCTATGTTAACATACAGTAAAATGTAATTTATTCCAGTGATGCAAAGCTAAATTTTCAGCATCATAAAAATAAATATGCTGAATTCTTGCTCAAGAAATATTTCTGATTAATAACACTGAAAAAAAAATGTTGTGCTGCTTCATTTTTTTTCTAAGAACCATGATATTTATTTTATTTTTCAGGACTCTCTGATGAATAGAAAGTTTAAAAGAACAGCATCTATTAGAAACAAATCTTTTTTAAATTTATTTGAAATATTTTGAAACCTAAATGTCTTTACTATCACTTTTGATCAATTTAATACATTCTTGCTGAATAAAATCATCAATAACTACATTAATCATGAATTAATGAAGAACAAAAATTAATAAATGCATCCATACAGAACACATCATTAAAAAAGCATTTATTTAAGAGAAACATCAATTGTAAAAGTCTTATTCAAGAGCGTGTGGACTTGTTAATCCATTCACTGAAGAAGTTTAGCCTCATATTTGAGCAGCTTGCTTGGACAGATGCATAATTAGGTCCATCTGCTGTAGAATAATATCAATATTTGACAGACAGTCAGTGGATCACTGATCTCCACAACCGAGAAGCTTCATAAACAGTTCAATTGCCTTCGGAATGAGGCAGAAAGCCAGTATCACATCAAAACCCTGGACTGACCTTGAAAGCAGCAAAAACAATAACAATCTTCGGCCTGATTTCTCTTCGGCCTCATTTTAGATTCAGCTTGAGCCTTGCTTACACTGACAAATGCGTCTCTCCCTGCAACAACAATCCTGTTATTTTCAGAGCGGTTTGGCTTGCGAAACAAATGCTGTTAGTGCTCCTTCAATGATCGCACACGCACGTAGAACCCTACGCAGCAAACGGACGATACTATCAGTAAAGAATGTCATAAAAACAAGAGGCTTGATCAAAATCTCTATTGCTCACATTGTTGAGAAACCACTAAACTTTGCACTGAACCAGCATAAAGTGGAAACAGACACAAAGGGAAGGTGAACTTATACTTGCACTACTGGTAGATGTACGTGTATAAAATAAGTCTGGATAGTAGGGATGTCACAATTCTCAATATATCAACGAACCGTTTGGTACGACATCCACGGTTCAATACGCGCTTGTGAATTGCGGTTTTTCGGTTTTGCATTTAAATAACTTCCTTGTTTTATTTCTCTCGGAATTTGCAGTACGTGTGCCCGCAATTTCACTTGCTGAAATGAGGAAACGCCTCCCTGCTTATATTTGAAAAAGCAACACATGCAGAGCATCTTCCATTCTAATGACATGCAACGATAAGTCTTTCTAAACCTGTTGTCCAACAAAAGAGTTATAAAAACAAAAAGTTATAAAAAAACATTATAACTTGTTTTTAATTCACAACATCAGTCGATTGTTTGAAATAACTTCCTTATGTGATCTGATGTGGATTCTTATCACAGAATGAGACAGACAATAAATTCTATACTCATATTTTATGTATGTCGATTAGCAATGGCTTATGAAAATACACGAGATGGCTTGAAAAACACAGATCAACTATATATTATTGCAGACGAGGTGTTTATTGTCCTTACATTTCATAATTCAAAACGTTTAACGCTACATCTTGTTTTCATTCAGAACCGAAAACCGTGGTTAAAAACAGAGGTACGTATTGAACCGTATACTAACTGTATTGTTGCATCCCTACTGGATAGACTGGATAAGGATTAAATTAGGGCTGGGTGAGTTTTCAGATTTTATCGATTAAGTCAAATGTTTTTTCACATTTCTGAAAATAATATGCAAATAATAAAATAATAATAATAATAATAAATATAATAAAATAAAAATAAATAAATGAATGCAGACTTTTACGTGCACACAAGAAACTTTTTTGTGCCCTAGAGAACTGGGAATTTTTTGCATTCTTACGCATTACAATTCCTAGTTTTACATAACCCATTTCCTTTGTGCATTACAGCCATCTTACTATGAATAAACCAAGAGTCTGGATGCACATGAATTAACAGAGATCTACTTGGTCAAAATTTGGCTTTAGTAGCTCTAATATGATAATATCAAGGCCTAATGTACAATTTAACATATTGTCTGTGGCGGCAGATAAATCATGACACGAAATGGGCTGATGGAATGAAATTTGCCAAGTTCAAGGGTCTATTACAAAAAGACTTACACTGTAAAAAAAAAAAAGTGTTTAAAATTTAATTTTCATTAAATTCTTAATTTTCTATTATAAAAAATGAATGGGGCAAAATTATGGAAACAAATATTTTTCCATACTCTGCTTTCTTTTTTTCCAGACCTGGAAAATGCTTAAATTAAATTCCATAGTTATCCATACTTTTTCAAACCACACAGGAACCCAGAAGTCATCTGTTTTACATTTACACCATGTTGAGCACTTCATGCGTGCTGCAATATGAATAAAACATCCTTTAACCATAGGGTTAATAAAGAAAATCTTGTAGTTATCATTTTTAAGTTGACTAGTTAAAGGTGCAGTATGTAATATTGACAACTATTGATTGAAATTGGTACTGCAATCCAAATTCAAAATATTGGGTAGAGTTGCTTCTCCCGACCCTCCTAGTCAGAGGCGCTCACGCGGGTTGCCAGATTGAGGACACGCAACAGGAACGAGCGCAGTTGACAATGAAAAGTGGCAAGTCTCACATTGTAAGTTAATGAGTTCATTTATCTGAGGTTTATTAGGTTGGGTGGAATCTTCAATCTCTGAGCCATTTCATTTACTCACTTCCATGATTGCATATGCTGTCTCCACCGACTGGCAACCCGGGGGTGTTAAAACACAATTTGACAAACTAGTAGTGGGCGGGGTCAAACAGACAAAAACAGACATTCCGACACGGAACACACATTTCAAAGTACAATAAGAGGCTGTAGCATTGTTTTTTGGAGAAACAAGTATGTGAACATATCAATTTTATGCTTTAGTATTGTAAAAAAGTAAATAGCTAAATACATTATGGAAGCTTGAATTGGTCAATTGTTCCGCTCTAGATAAAATACAAAAAAAAAAAACAAATAAATAAAAAAAAAAAAGGGAAAAGGAAAAAGGAAAAATAACAAAAAGAAAGATCTGGACGAGATGCTGCAGATCTGTAAACCAACCAGCCATGACGACAGAGACAAAAATGGCAACTACTCATTTTTGCCCAAAAAATTTATATGGCCCTAGGCACAGGACTGAGAAAGGAAAGACGCTGTCAGGGGAATCTGAGCACATAATAGAAACTGGAAATTAATTGAAACAAAAGGTCATGCATGCAAGAGACAAAAAAACCAGCTGAATGTTAAAAAAAAAAAAATCATTAGGTCATCTTTTCTGTTTTGCTTTAAAGGGACAGTTCACCTAAAAATGACAATTCTCACCCTCATGTTGTTCCAAACCTGTAAAAGTGTCTTTCTTCTCTGGAACATACAGGATGGTATCTTAGAGCATGTTAGTAACTAGTTTCTAGCCCCCACTGACTTCCATAGTACTTTTCTTTCCATACTATGAAAGTAAATGGCTACCGCCAACTGTTTGTTTACCAACATTCTTCAAAATATCTTAATTTATGTTCAGCAGAAGAATTCTACTCATACAAGTTTGGAACAACATAAGTGAGTAAATGATTTTGGGTGAACTATGTCTTTAAAGACGATTATAAAACTTTAAATCCTTTAAGTTTCTAGGGATTCCACGTGTTCACCACATTCACATCGAGAGCTCGCGTGAGGAGACAGCGTCTCCAGGAAGCGCATGATGACAGTGCCGGCTGTAAAACCATCAGAGTGTCTGTGAATTTAAACACTGGGGGTTTGGGTAAGTATACATTACCTCCCGCTGGAATCGTCTCATTTCACTGCGGCCCTGCCGGACTCCAGCGCTTCTCTCTTCCACCTCCATTCTCTCAGCGTGCTCCAGCTCCAACGCCTCCAGCTTCTCGATCACATTCGAGCGCCCACTAAGAGTGCAGAAACAGAAAGAGATCTTAACACAGACAACATTACAGTGCAGGGGCTGCATAGATTCTGCAGTTTCCGGCATAATTTGCCTCTCAATTCAAGCAATTCCTATAAGATCTCACATGCTGTCTGACTGAGAGGCCTCTGCTCTCTGAGTGCTCGGATGGATACTAAAGCGTTCATCTTCAGTGAAGTATTAACATAAACACTGTTGGTTATGTCTGTTGGATAGAGTATATAATGATATACATAAACTCATCTTCCACAGGAAGGGGTTAAATGTGTCTCCTGGTTTTGATGACCCCACACACACAAATATTTCCCAACATACAGACAGGAATTCAGTTCACAAAACCATGTCTGAAAATATTAAATGACTTTTTTCAAATTTTGACCTTATTTGGGATCTGGACTGCATTTGTGAGCCTCCTTAAAAGGAAACAAGAAAGCCAGTCAGTGAGGTATGCGTGTCACATGACTGCTCACAACCTCATTGGCTACTGGGTACAATATGGCACAATTCCCATAAACCCAAATTAAACCAGAGTAGAGAGCGTTCTGTTCCTTCTCTATGAATTCTTCAGCGCTGCTCATCTATGCTTGTCGGGAAATAAAGTGAGCTGTCTTAAGTACGTCAGAGATGTTGTTTGAGAAGGCGCTCTCGAGGGCTTTGACCTCGGAGGGTTGATGGGAGCTCCTTAACAAAAACAGCAGCATTTATCCTGTTAATTCAGTTATAAATGCAAGCAAATGTAAGCTTAAGTTGAATACAGGCTCAGGATTCAGAGACCTTCCTCCTTTCAGTGGATCAAAGAAATGTCTTGAAATCTTGCTTTGGAAAAACTGACATTTATTTAGAGGAAAAGATGTATTTAAAAAAATACGAACCTCTTTTTACCAGTTATAAACAAGCAAATAATGTGGAATGTTAAATAATGGTGACTGAAAAATCCCCCCCCCACCTTTTTTTTTTTTAGTGTCAGTAAGATGCAATTATAGTTTTTATAAATATCTTGAATCAGTTTTTATTTTTATATTTTTTATTTAATTTTAGTAGTTTTGTTGTGCATTTATGTCGTTTTTAGCAGTTTTGGTTTTTGTCTACATATTTTTATTTATTTTAAATTCAGTTTTAGTTATTTAAGTACATCAAGTTAAATGCACTTAAATTAACTAAATTAGGTAAAAATGTAAAAAAAAAAATTATATTTTACTTTATCTGCTTACTGTTTATTTCCAGAAACAAATTTCTTATGGGTTTGGTTAACAAAAAAAGACCCTCATATCTGGGATTTGCAGGGTTATTAATGTTTTTCTTTATTTATTTTATTTTAAAATTAAAAAAAAGATTGTATTGATAACTAACCTAAATAAATATATGTTTACATTTTTATTAGAATTAAAAAGAACTGATAACTGTAAATTAGATAGTTTTAAGTAATTTATTTATTAATTTTAATGAAAAAAAAACCCAACTTTTTTAGGTTACAAAAAATTATTTCAATTTAAGCAATAGATTTATTTATTTTTAATTATAATTTTAATTTATTTTATATGCTGGGGTGGGAAAATTCTAACCGCTCTGTATTTTATGTTATCATTGTTTAGGTCCCTATTATTGTTAATATTTTAATAAATTATTAAATTGTTACATTTTATGAATTCTATGGATGAAACATGCTTTTAGATAATTAAAAATAAATCAGACCATAAAACATAAAAAAAAAACACTGCATCTGGATTGTGTTGTTCCTCTGGACAGTATAACATAGAAGTGGGGGGGTGGGGGGGAAGCAGTGATGATGTTTATTGACTGTTTACAGCAGGATGCTGATATAATGATTCTGTAATCTCCATTATTCCATAACAAAAGCATGTTGCAAAGCTCTTTCTGGCCTAATAAGGCACATGTGGCTTTATCCCTGTTATACACCGAGTGTAATCAGCATGCCTTAAAAGGAGAAGCAGAGAGCGAGCGTGTAAGGAAACGACCTGTGCTCACCTTCTCTCTGGGCTGAACACAGACTCTTGTCTTTCCGGACTGCGCAGGCGGCTTCGTTTCTCTGGCTTGCGGGTTTCTACGTCTCCGCGCCGGGATAGAGCGCGGTGCGCGCGTCCCAGCGGTTCGGTTGGGTGGCTGTCGGTGCTGGTGACGGTGCTGCCGCTGGCATCCGAATCAAGAGAACTCATGGAGCCGCTGATGTGGGAGCCGTTGGACAGCAGGCTGCTGCCTGATGGGAAGGGGTCACTAGGAGCAGGGGACAGGCAGCGCGGGACACCCCCCATCTCTGCGCTGTGCCGGCTGGATGAGCTGCCCGTGGGCGACAGGGGATCATGAGAGGGCTGGGAAACAGCGGAGTGGAAGGAGAGCCCGCTCCGGTCCACCTCGTCACCGTTCACTGAGCTCTGATCTGAACACCGGCTCACCATCGAGCCCTCACCTATAGGGTACAAGAGTGACTTCATGAGGGGTTTTAGCCAAACTAATGTGCATTTGAATTTAATTTTAATCTAATTAATTCAATGACGTGCTGATCACTTAACGTAAATTGATTTGGGCTGGAAATTGACCCCCCAAAAGATCATTTAAAATCATTAGTGTTAGATGAAAAAGCACATCACTGTTATAACAAGTGAGTCACTGAATTATTCACTCAATCAATTTGTTCAAACGGCTGCTTCATTTAAACTATCTACATGAATGAATGAGTCACTGAATCACTCACTTGACTGATTCAAAACCATTAATTCATTTAGTAATGAATCACCGCTGTGTGTTGCTCTGAGACGAACAACAGTTCTGCTGTGTCTTGGATTTGACCAATTACCAAAATCTTCCTGTTTACTGAACTGTTGTATAAAATCAATATCACATTTGCAATTGTGCAGATATTGAGGAGAAACGGCACTCTTGCTGTTGTGATATTGCTAATCAATATCTTATGATTTAAATATAAGAGGGTTTTTTTTTGTGCTCAATTTTAGGCTCATATAACATCACACAGTTAAATGCCTTAATCATTATTTTTTCAATAATTAATTGCACCAAATTAACATGTTAAATCAACAGCCCTAGTTTGAATGTCTGCCGCACCTGCAGAGGGCAGTGGTGAGCCAAGAGGCGGCATCTCATTGCTGGACCACGTCTGGGACACATCCGCCTCTCTGCTTTGCAGCTCCTCCTGCCATATGATAGAACTGGAGTCTGGCGTCTTTTCTGCTTCCGGGATGCCCGAGCCAGTCACCGCTACCTTTGCTGGGCCTGGTTCCTGAAATCAAATACATAACATCCATAAACAAACATAAAAACTGAATTACCTATAGAACAATAAATGTTATGGAATATGGCACATTTGTGACCACGGACCACAAAACCAGTCATAAGGGTCAACTCATTGAAACATCGTCATTTATACATCGTCTGAATAAATTAGCTTTTCATTGATGTACAGTTTGATAAAACAACTATTTAAAAATCTGGAATCTGACAAAAGTAGGGCTGTACAGGTAATCAGAGAATTATTTTTATTTAAAATCTTATTTAATACTTACATTTAAGATGAATGTAAATAATAATATTTATTTAAACATTTTCGTAAGGAATATCATGCTTTAATTTAATTTGCCAAAATGAAAGTAACTGATTTAATTTAATTTGATAACATATTTAAATTGTTTATACATTCGATTACCACCATTTTTGAAAATAAAACTGAATTACATAAAACACAGAAGCCAGAAAAAATAAAACACAGCATTTCTGAAAAAAATACACTATTCATTCATAAGACACTATTATTGTTAAAATGTATCAATTAAAATGTTAACATTTTGTGAATTTTACTGATTAGATGGAATTTAGTACAAATAGAAGAGAAGCACTAAATAAACATTACAAAAAGTAGTTTTAGAAATAAATATTTTGATTCAAAATTGTATACATAATAAAGTATAAACATTTTATTAATTAATATTTAAATATAAATATGATACTTTAAATGAAAATAATAGTTGAAACTACATCTCCAGTAGGTGGCAGCATGTCACTGTCTTAATGAGAGAGTCACTGAATCATTCATTCAACCAGTTTGTTCAAACGGCTGCTTTATTCAGGAACAAAGCAAATGACTGTCTACATGAATGAGTCACTGAATCATTGACTCACTCAAATCATTTAAATTTAGCAATGAATCACTGCTGTTTGTTTAATCTTTTAGATGTTATAAAATGAAATACATTTCACAACACCCTAAAATCACAACAAATGACAGCAGTTTGAAGACAAAGTACCTGTGAGGTTGCTGGTTCCACTTTGCGCTTCTTCTTTTGATTTTGCTTGTTGGTTCTTGGATAAACCACTAGCTGTTCACTCCACCTAGTAAAAGACAGAACAGGTCAAGCTCATCTCGTGTCCCATTAGTGGGGAGACTGACATCCTAAACACAGCACATACCCATTGATGATTTCCTTGTTGTCTCCTCGTATATAGTACTCCTGCTCCGGGGTGATGATGCACAGAGCATTCTTCTGTCCGGTCCTGGCCTCAGCGTCGATCACATCAGTGCACAGGTTCATGTTAACCGTCCCTTGCGGTAGCGTACTTGGCTGTGTGTGACAACAGATGACCAGTTAGTGGTGACAAAAGTCTAGATTAATTTTGGTCGTACAGATCTACAACTGTGGATATTTCATATATCTAGTAGTGCTGTTTTTTCCATTTTAATTTTTCTCATCTCCTTTTTAATGCTTAAATTAAATTTTATTAATCAAAGGGCATGTCTAAATTAAAATCATGAAACTTACACAATTTCACATCAATTTAATAAAGGTTTAACAAAAATTGCATGTTTAGGGCCCTATAAATTTTTTTTTTTCTCACCGTATGTTCTATTGTCATCAAATTGTGTTTTAGCATGTTTAATTATTTAAATGCCTACTTAATTTATTCAAATTTATTCTTAAAATAGCCTTACGAAAGGTTTTTTTACCCTCAGAAATTTTGTGTTGTGTATTTAAAATGTTCTGGTTATCAAATGAAGGCATAAAACATTAATTCCATTTATCTTTTAATCATTGAAAATTAGGCTAACTTTTTTTGGCAAACAAAGGGGAATTTTATTATTACAATTAAAACAGAGAAGAAATGTTGTGTGATTATACCGTAAAAAAATAATGTTTCTTGTGTGTATATGATATAACACTAGTTTTCCTAAAATGGAATGGTCAAATGCTCATGCAGGTGACTCTCAGCAGGTATTGTTAATGTATTTTTGTTATCATTTAGAGAGACGACAGACGCTGAAATCACCGCGAGCGTCACACGCTTCAGTGTGTGTAGTAAACAAAACCCCTTGTCTGCTCCATTCATTAAAACAGAGACACACAGAACATGCAGGATTCACATTTAAATGGTATTTTTGTGGCGTAATATTTACAGATACTAGTCCATATTGCGGTTTGATTTAAGTATACTTTTAATTCATTCATTCAAACTTTGACAAATTCCATGACATTCCGCGTTATTCAGTAAATTCTGTTTTTCTGACTGGATTCAGTCCACGTTTTCTGCATCACGGAAATCATAGGGCCCTAATCTAGGGATGAGTAAAACTGACCCAAATGTCTTTGTTATTTAACCTCACTTTCTGCTGTTTCTGCTGAAGTAGCTTTTCACAGAGCAACAGTTTCTGAGTAAACATGTACGTCACAGTTATATTCTTCATATCGTCAAATCAGTGCTGGCACCAGCTTTAACCGTTACTATAGTGCTGATGCCATTGTTCCCTGACGCTCCAGGCCTGCCACCATCAGCCAGTGCCAAATACGTCATCGGAAACATGCCTTTATTTACGCCTGTCACCCTGGTGTGCTTTGAGAGGCCCGTCACATCTCACATTAAAGCTGTACTGGACCCACATTGGACCCCCTGCAGCTGGTCTAATGACAAAGCAGATCCATTACAGTCCCATATTAACAATAAGAACACTGTCAGAGACTTGTTCAATGACCTCAGCGGCTCAAGACTCACACTATCACTGCACAGATGCATGGTACATGTGAACAAATCCATTCAAAAGCTTGGGGCTAGTATGATTTTTTACATTTTTTTAAAAATACTTTTATTCATCAAGGATGCATTAAATTGATTTAATACAACAATAAAGGCATTAATAACGTTACAAAAGATTTCCATTTAAATTAAATGATCTTCTTATGAACTTTTGTATCTTTAAAGAATCCAGAAAAATGTAATGCATCACAGTTTCCACAAAAATATTCAGCTGCACAACTGTTTTTAATATTGATTCAGAAATGTTTCGTGAGCAGCAAATCAACATATTATGATTTCTGAAGAATCATGTGACACTGAAGATTGGAGTAATAATGCTGAAAATTCAGCTTTGATCGCAGAAATAAATTACATTTTACTATATATTCATGTAGAAAACAGTTCTTTTAAATTGTAATAATATTTCACAATTTTGACTATATTTCTGATCAGATAAATGCAGCTGTGGTGAGCAGAAGAGACTGACTGACCCCAAGCTTTTAAACAATAGTGTATAAAGAAAAGTGTATAGACCAACTCAGTATCTGCAAACTGTGATCACTTTTTTTTGTGGTTTATCTGGTTGCAGAAAATGACGGTTTTCATGTAGCAGTCTATGGAGCCATGGAATAAAAGAATAAAAAAGTAAAATTTAGTTTATATTTCAATTCCGAAATTAAATCTCACAATTCTGATAAGAAACAAACAACTTGTCGTTCTCTCTTTTCCCCTCAGCTCTGGCTATTTTTACCCTGAGAATTGACAAACTGACTATTGTCGAGTTAAATCGAGTTATAAAGCCCGAACTAGGAGATAAAAACTTGCATTTGTGGAAAAAAAAAGTCAGAATTGTGAGATCAAATAAATAAATGTCATGAAAAATGTTAACAGTAATAGGTTTAAATTATGTCATGCTGTAACTGTAGGGCTAATGCAATGCGTCCCCTATGAACAGCATGTGAATATTATGTAGACACACTGTTTAAATCTAATTTATGCTTTACAAGTACAGTAATCATAGCAGTTTTCATCTATAGTCTGTCTGTTTAAACATCTGCGTTTAACCTCAAATGGCATCAAAAGGCACAAAAATAGTTTTTTTTCTCTCTTATTCCATGGATTCTACCCGTTTCCCTCCACTTATTACCAGTATTTTTCTGCCACCACTATGCACGCGCAGTTGCAAACAACGCAACAGTGATGTCTACTACGAATTGATCTATTCGTTAGGTTTCTTTTCACAAGTAAAAATAAGTTTTCACAATTTTAAAACCGCCTTTCTGACTTCCTTTATTTATTTTAAACGATTCTCTGGTGTCACTTCATGTTTTTTTTTTAAGAATGTGATACTATGATCTCATTTAGTCTCAATTCACATTAGGTCATAACTTGAAATACTGTGTATATATCTTGTGTATGCTGTCCTTTCTTGCCATTTTGAAGCTTGAAAAGGAAAGTAAGTCAAACAGGTTCAAAAACGACACGAGGATGAGCATATAATGGCATAATTTTTGGGGTGAACCGTTTCTTTAAAGCACCAGACTGAAATTTGGGTTCATTGTTAACATTCTGAGATTCAAACTAGACCATCTCGCAATTTCTGCCCGGGCTGTTATCAGACGTTCTGCAGACTCGAGATGTAAAACAGGTGCCGTCTCTTCCTGATTCCTTTTATGGCCATTTTAAGTGATCTAGCTTTATTAAAAGCTGCCAGTAAACTCCAGGGAATGCCAAATATGGCAATTACAGTGTGTCACAGTTATAAACTGCAGCAGTGTTTCTGTTTCACTACAGAGTGAGCGCTGCGGAGGGAATGAAACCTGCGTAATGAGACACCAGCAGCATAAGAACAGAAGACACAACAACAAAGAGTCTCACGTCACTTCTTGCACGGCCCCGAAAACACACAACGGGACATTTTTATTCTTTTGTTCCGCCACAAATCGCGATAGAAACCTAGATGTATCGGATTACTAATTTCATATTATTTTAACTAGAAGGGAGTTTGAGAACAAACCCAAAACTGTAGCATAAATTCCTGTAAAAGTGCCAGTAGCCACAAGCGCACAAATAATTTCAGCTATGTGTGCTAAAGTTTGACGGCGGTTCATTTAGGTTTTGGACTAGCTAGATTGGGGGTGGGAGTTTTTAAGACGTCTTCAGATAAGAGGAAAATATGAGGCAATGCATGGAAAAAAAAAAAGAGAAAAGAAAACAGGAAGAGCAAATAGCTCGAAGCAGGACTGTCATCACGGGGAATGTTGCCCCGCTGAGGTCCTCACACATCGGCCCTGCGGGGACAAGAGGCCCAAGCATAAAAATGCAGTCACAGGCCCTGTGAATTAGAGCAACGGCCTACGCCAAACGCTAATGCATGCAACAGTTAATGAATCCATCATAACGACTACATATATAGGCAGTGAATCAATGCCTTATCAAAAACAACAAAGAGTTTACGTTTGCCAAGCTCGCCATTCATGCGTTTCACATTATTGTGGTTTTTATTCCAAAACAAATCAAATCTCATATCCTTTCATTGTCTTGCTATGCTCAGCTATTTTTAGAACTGTAATAAAACTAAAAATGTTACACTCGCTTGCCAGCTTGTCTCGCATTGTAAGGAATCAAACTGCATAACAGCTATTTTACAGTCAAATGCAGAACGAAAACAGATTCTTTGTTTAAGAGGTTTTTTAATGTTCCAGTTAAAACAAGAATCAGTGAATGAGGTCCTCTATAACCACTGTTCATCTTAAAGGGATAGTTCAGCCAAAAGTGGTTGTTTCTGGAGCCTGTCAGACGTGATGACTATGTTGTTGTATGGAAAGAGCTTTTTACTCAGGAAAAAATTACTTTCTGAGACTTGAAATTAAGCCCATGAGCCATATGGGGTGCACTGTAATATAAAAAAAAAAAAAAAACAAAAAAAAAAAAAAAAAACACTTTTCAAGTTGTATAAAACAAAGATTACTGGAGTATGAATTTCAAGAAATCATTTCAAACTTTCTACTTTAAAATTTCTATTTAATTCAATGCCCTTTCTGAGTGAATAAACCAAAAGTTCTTCTAAACCAAAGTTTTTTCCAATGCACATTCATGGTTGGCTTGTTTGTTGACAAAATCCATTGCCCATTAACTTTAATTATTTAGAATGCCAACATAACAGGCTATGATGCAAAGCTCAACAAATTCCCATTTGCTGATGAGGCCATATCAAAACAGATCAAGACACAAAAACAGCTAGAAGGACAAGTTTTTAGGTGCGACAGCAGCAATGTTTTGGGTCACAACAACCGTTTTATTGCAAACGTAAGTGGCACAATAGCAAAGCTGCTCCTTTTTCAGGTAGCTCTTCTTATTTTACAGCATATATGTGCCCAGACGTGTCGTGTCCTCCGTTAAAACACACCTATGTGAATCCTCCAGCTCAGCAACACCTGAGGGCTATAAAACAGATGCATTTCATATTCAACACCTGGCAAATGGCAGCCCCGTCTGTCTAAAGCAAACGATGAACTCCAGCAGATCTCAAATGATCGAAGGTCTGGAATGTACCATTTGCTTGATGTACCATGTAAAACCTGAAACAAACTCTGCTTCAGTCTGTGAAGTTGGTTTTCTCTAGGTGTTGCGGCAAAGCCCTCAGCGGAACGGGAATCTCAAAGCATATTTAACATTTCGATGTGGTTTTAGGGGGCTAACGTTCTCAGAGTTTAGCACCGTCACCCACAGTCCTCAGCAGTTTCTCCTAATAAGGGCATATTGGGGGGAAACGCAATCCTAAGCGCAGACTCCAAGTTCAGAACATCTCAGTCTGACAATTAACATACTTTGCTTCAAGACCGCAGCTGAACGCACATCGTGTTTATACGAGTCACTAGTAAAGCTAAATGAATGGCTACTTACCGGCTGACTCTCTTAATGTAACTGACAAGTTATGGGTTTAGAGAGTTCATGTGTTTTAAACAACTACATCTATACTGGGACAAGATTGCATCAGCGCCTGGAGTGAAACGAGCACGCTTGAGCGTTTCTTAAGATCAAGTGATGTTCACACTATACATAGCAAACCCTTCAATAGCTAAAATAACTGAAAATTCGCCATCAAAGAACCAACATAGGGTCAATGGAAAAACATGCCTATGGTGACATTTTTGTAAAATTATATTACGTTGCTTTTTGAATATTTCTCAACACTTTAAAGGAGAAGTCCACTTCCAGAACAACGACTTACAGATAATGTACTCACCCCATTATCATCAAAGATGTTCATTTCTTTCTATCTTCAGTCGTAAAGAAATTGTGTTTTTTGAGGAAAACACTTCAGTATTTTTCCTCATTTAATGGACTGATATGGTGCCCCGATTTTGAACTTCCAAAATGCAGTTTAAATGCGGCTTCAAACGATCCCAAATGCGGTTGTAAACGATCCCAGCTGAGAAAGAAGGGTCTTATCTAGTGTAAGGATCGGCTATTTTAATAAAAATAATGCAATTTATGTACTTTTTAATGCCTGTTCACTTTGTAAACTTCTACTTCTCTGTACTTCTACAGCGATGTAGGATGATTTTTAAATGATTTCTGAAGTTCAGGGAGAAAATACGATTGGAGTTTTTCAACATACCCTAACTGTCTTGAACCAGAATGCACAGAGTTCAGGGAGAGAAAGGCAAGACAAGCGTTTGAGATTAAAAAGCATTTAAATTGTATTTTTTTACGAAAATAACCAATCATTTTACTAGATAAGACCCTTCTTCCTCTGCTGGGATCGTTTACAACCGCATTTGGGATCGTTTGAAACCGCATTTAAACTGCATTTTGGAAGTTCAAATCTGGGGGCACCACAGAAGTCCATTATATGGAGAGAAGTCCTAAAATGTTTTCCTCAAAAAAAACATAATTTCTTTATGAATAAAGAAACAAAGACATGAACATCTTGGATGATAAGGGGGTGAGTACATTATATGTGACTCAGAAAAATGCAATTACAAAGGCAAAAACTAAATTCCCCTGTAAATCAGTTTAAGGAGTCATATATCTCCTTGTAATGGGAAGGCTAATTTTTGATCAGATATTTTAATTATTGATTTAAAGGTGCTCCTAAATTTTTTTAAAGTTAGAAGTACAAGTGCTCCTAAAAATAAAAGTAAGCGTAGAGCCTTGTATTACAGAAAAGCCCAAAATATGGAGCTAGTTACACAATGCAAACATCCAAATGTATTACTTTGCAAATCTTGCACTATGGTAAAAGTGTTTTGAGTTCATAATATAGTATTGTGCAAGGAAATACAGAAATAAGTCTTCATTAATTGATAAAAATTACAGGCACGTTTCACCAAAGAGCCTGAGTTGAAAGGAACGTTCATGTAGGAAACAGAATCTCTAAACTATATAGCGGCGAAACAGACTCTGCGCTTTGAGAAGATTCCCAGGAGAGAAGAGAAAAATCAATTAAGACGCTCACGAAAATCCATTTAGCCTCTTAGAAGTGAGCTAGTGTGTCATGTGCTCGAATATCAGTTCAATTCACAGCTGTAATGCAACCGCCTTTACTAGAGACACAGAATTTCAATACTTTAACTTGCAAAACAAAGTTAGAGTCCTGCACTCTGTCGTCAAGCTTATTTTTTCTGCACAAATAAAATGAAGCCAAAGCATTCCCGCTTGTATCCACACTCTGAAGTGTCCTTTTTCTTGACCTAATTTAAAAGCATTTCCTGTAACTCCCTGCACAGATGAAAAGACTATAAAGACAACAGAGCTGACAGCATTTTCATAGCTAAACAATGGCAGGAAACTCTGTAGTACCCTGAACTAGTTTGGATTGTCCTCACCACTCACTGGAAATAAAAACAAAGTCCTCCCTCAGCCATCTCACACAATGATGCGACTCCAGCCTTTTGCCTCGTGTTGCACAACAGAATGATGAATTGCACCGCGGTAATGGGCATTGCTGTAGTAAGCAACCTAAGCACCGGGAGTCGAGGGTCCGGCGGGACGCAGCGCTAGCGCTGAGCCTGTGTGTGGGCCTCACTGTTTACACACAAACGCTGTAATCTCCGGGCAGATCAGGCAGCTAATTTGGTCACCCATGTCACATTCCTGTGAAACAAACAGGCTGAGCTGGGCTCTCATTAACCACAGGACCATGTTCTGCTGGTTTACATCCAGTGGACTCCCTGAGCTGCTGGTGGAGCAACAAACTTTTCTTGGATTATTTTAGTTCAGGGATGGTTATGTTGTCTTTTTATTGGAGAGGATTCCACTAAGGTGTGGTTTGGTCAGGCTATCTTTGAAGACCACGAATGTAATCTCTCAACTAAGTGGTTGGATTCACAGATCACTGATGTGCAATTGTGTGAACAGAAGAACGGACATCTTACCGATTCATCCAGAGCGAAGCGCAAGCAGCCATGTTCATAAAGTACGAAGAACCGCCGCTGCCATTTCTGCGTTGAAAGGAAAGATAATTAATGTTATTCATACTTACTCAACTATACAAACTGTCTATTGGTTAATAGGGATTTTTAAAGTCTGCATTAAAGGAAAATTATTGTAAACAATTCACCCGTGCATGCATTTCAGTTTTTGATTTTTAATCAAGATGTCTTGATCTTGATCTGGTGAAATGCTGGACTTCTCCAATCATCTCCATACAAGTCCCGTCCCACATTTTTCTGATTAGCCATTTAACTCAGATGCACGTCACAATATGGAAGAAAATATCTATAGCTATTTCTGTTTCATCACAAATGTAATCAAATTAATTACACGATATGCTAAGGTAAGTGTAAGGGGATACAGCACACAGTTTGTACAGTATAAAAACCATTACGTCAGTGGGAGAGTCCCTGTAAAGCACGTAGGCAAATATGTATTTATTTGTAAACATTTTAAAGTACACTAAATATAAATGCAATTAATGCTCAATAAAGGTTGGTTTAAAGCACCTAAATAATGACAATTTTCCATTTTATGCGAGGTAGTCTAAAGTGAGAGCCATTTATTTCTAATGATGAATTATCAAATCTGTTACTTCAACCAAATTAAACAATAACTGTTTTAATTACAGTGACAATGAATGAAGAACTGCTTATTTACAATTGTGGAGACTATAATATATCAACTACGAATAAACTATAAACTAATAGTTCATGAATGGCTTGTAAGTGCTTTGTAAGTGTATACTTATACTTAAGTATTACCAATTCATCACATCAAATTAAAGTGCTAACTTGACAGTTCTAATTCCAAGTTCTGAGTGATTAGGCAACAGAAGCAAATGAATAAACTACTGTCTTAGACTGAAGTTGATGCAGTTTCCCACACACCTGATTACACACCAGACGAGTTTTATTTGTGTACAGTGCCAAGATACTAAAGCAAACAGACGTCAATCTTGCCTACAAAAAACGTCATGCCCTCTTACCCGGGATCTCTGCATGGGATTGTCAAAGTCCGTCCCCTCTGGAGCCAAACACAGCCATCCGCCGTAGATCGGCTTGGCCTGCAACAAAATCAAAATATATAATTATTAATTATAATTAATAATTTTCAAGTACATGTTAGAGTGAAAACAATTTGTGGTTTGATTTTGATGACGCTCTTATTTTCTGCAAGTTGCTCATTTTGAGCAACTAGCATAACCACTTTTAAAGTGTTAGCTACAGGTGCAAGCTTAGACGCAGCAGAGCAGGACTAGGCAAGTTAATATAGCTTCCACTTTAGAGCAGATGTTTTGCCTCAAAGGTTTAAAAACGCAGTATGATTAAGCAGCGTCCCACCATCTCACTGAAAGCAATGACCTCAAATTTATGACTTGAATAATCTTTACCCTTGCATACAAAATAAGGACCAAGCAAGACTCTAATGTTGCAATATTATCCATAAGTTGAGTCTTTTAGAGTTGCTTTACAGCAAAATCTGAGTTTCCATATCTGATTTTGCTACTCTGCAGCTGTTTTGACTAGGAAAATAACAATATTATCAATACCGTAAAATCGCAAAACTGCCTTGATTTTATCATGGTCACATGACGATATGAAATGATAGGTCTTCCGGGCAAAAAGTGTAGTTTTTAAAATATACTTAAACTTCTTATTTTAACATAAAAGGTTTGGTGAAATGCTGGACTTCTCCAATCACCTCCATACAAGTCCCGTCCCACATTTTTCTGATTAGCCATTTAACTCAAATGCACGTCACAATATGGAAGAGAATATCTATAGCTATTTCCGTTTCATCACAACTTTAATCAGATTAATTACATGATATGCTAAGGTTATTGTAAGAGGATAAAAGTTTCTACAGTATAAAAACCATTACATCAATGGAGAGTTCCCGTAAAGCACGCAGGCAAATATGTATTTATTTGTAAACATTTTAAAGTACACTAAATATAAATGCAATTAAAACTTTTTTTGATTAGTAATGTGCATTGCTAAGAACTTCATTTGGGCAACTTTAAAGGCGCTTTTCTCAATATTTTCTCAATTCTTTTTTCCATACATCAGTGAAATGCTTATTTATTCAGCTTTAAGATGATGTATAAATCACAATTTCAAAAAATGAACCCTCATGACTGGTTTTGTGGTCCAGAGTCACATATTCTTATTTGTTTGGCTTCCTAAAACACCAGTGTGAATGTAACTTAGACTGAGACAATATATAACAAATAAAAAGAGGATTGAGTCCCCTTTAAAGTTCAGGCACCCCCCCAAAAACAAAAGCGATATGACTTGACATTATATGTAGGGATAGAAATCTTCATTCTGGAAATTATGATCCAATTCCAACAATAATTTTTCCCCCCCAAATTAAATAATTCATTAATGAGTTGGCCTTTGAATGTCTAAGTAATTTGTGCATTTTTATTAAATTACTTGTATAAGTACTTCAAGATATTCAATATAGCAAATGAAGGATAACAAAGAAACGCACTACAAGGAACAAACAAAAAGTGCTTTCAGTATCTGAAAGTGGTTTAAGATTCTCTTTAAATCTTCCAGACAAAAAGCAGAAGGTTCATTTTCTCTTTTTCTGAGCATTATTGCTGTTTGATTATTACTGATGAGATCACAGACAGCAGTAGTTCTGATAGGCTGCATTCACACAAATGCACAGATTACGTTTTGACAGATGTTCTGTCCTGTTCTTAAAACAAAATTGTTTACAAGAATCATTGAAGAAAGAATCGCAGTGCATTTTTTTTTTCCCCCATCCCTCCCCATAAGTACCCATAAATACATCTTTAAAACAACAGAGGATACCTGGGGACCAAATTTAGCCGCTTTCCTCTCTGGAAGAGGTGGGGGATTGGAAGCAAAACAAAACACAGCTGTGACTCTAGCATGTGAGCAGCGGCACACCCCTGCGCTTTCCTTCCTCTCTCCAGCTTCACGTCTAACCCTACGGCCCCACCGGCTGCATCACGTTTAACTCCCAATTTCCTCCCAGGCTGAATCCTGAGGGCGGCCGGCTCCCAGTGGTCCACTTCATCCCTGCATCCCCTGGACGCACTCGCCCTGAACTTCTACCCCCCCGCCTAAACAAACCCAACGCCCACCCCGGGCCCAACCGCAGCTTCAGAAGTGGGAGCGACCTCTGGGAAACTCTGCTCCACTTTCCCAACACGCACTTCCTTTCACAAGCCCCCGTCCCGCCCGCTCACAGCAGACCTCCTTCTGCATGGGAATCACACTGGGACGCTTCAAGCCGCTTGATGCAACTTTCCATTTTTAACATGCAGGCTAGACCTCGAAGCAAAAGACTCTAGAAGACTAATACATGTAATACATTTATGAATCCTGCTGCTCTTACTATGAGATATCAGTAGGAAGCTGGAAGACGAATCTTCATGCTTTCACAATCAGAAAAAAATGGATCAGTGGGCCCTGTAGAGCTAATAAAAGCCAAATCCTATATGAGCTGATCTCTTTTAATGGACTCAATGCATGATTGCTTTCTCATTTAGCCTCAATGGCCGCTGCAACTTCAGGTGCAATGCAGTGTATCAAAATTTTGAGAAATTTAAGCACACAAATTAAATGACAGGACAGAGCAATACTAATACAATCCACCTTCACAAAAAATAGTTTTAAAGCTTCTGGAACTGTCCAGGTTTTCTGGAAATGTTAGGTTTAATATAGTTTGCTAAAATGTTATGTTTACTATAAATAATTTTATATACATATATACAAACTGCTGTTCAAAAGTTTGGAATCAGTAAGATTTTAGATGCTTTTTTTGAAGAAGAAGAACTGAAGAAGTCTTTGTGCTCATCAAGGCTGCATTTATTTGATCAAAATATATATATATATATATATATATATATATATAAAAAAAAACAGTGATATTATGAAATATTGTTACAATTTAAAATGATGGTTTTCTAATTTAACATACTTTAAAATTTAATTTATTCCTGTGATGCAAAGATGAATTTTCATCAGCCATTACTCCAGTCTTCAGCGTCACATAATCCTTCAGAAATCATTCTAAATATGCATATTACAATTGTAAAGTAATTATTTGTGATCAACGACTAGTCGACTACTAATATGACTTTGCTACAACAGTTTGAGAGAGTATGATATGGGAAGCTCTCACAGAACTAGAATTTTTAGTGGAAACACATATAAAGTTTCCATAGAGTCAATTCCACTGAGCTCACTCTGGAAGGTCTTGAGAGAAGTCGAGAGCATACTTTAAGGAATGAGTCTGTGAAGATTACAGTATTTTGAAAGCCTTTTACCCCCTGGGTAAGTAAATGACTATGTGCTGCCAACATTTCCTCAAAGGAACCGTTTGACTCAAACATCCAACGTGTACTGTAGCATTGAGCTTCCGCTGTGAATTACACAGAGGAACAGATAAGGTAACTCAGTTGTGTACATATACATTTTTGCATACATATTACATAGATACACATCGGTCAACCTTCTGACCATTAAAATCAAGGTCATCTGCTGTGTTACAAAGCAGGGAGTTAAACTGTTATAATGTTGCATTTTCTTATAGTTCAGATAGCAACATTTCAAAGCATGTCAAAATGTGTTTAAAGAAGTCACATGTGAATAACTGTCCTCTCATTGGTCAGTGTGCACCTGTTTATGTTCCTCAAACCATTATCCATCAGGATGGACTGACAATCAAACCTGGTTTGTTAAGTCTGATTACTTTTTCACCAAAACCAGACTGCTCCAGAGTTGGTTTTCGATCGGGCCAAGACCACCTCATTACAGCAGATTTCAGACTGATTTTTGGTTCCGTTTTGATGCAAATCCAAGCATAACTTGCATGCTCATATACGCCACAACAAACCAAACTAAGAGTGCAAATGCGCCAGATTCAGAAACATGCCAGGTTTGAAAGCGCCCTAAGAGTCAAAATCTCTGAAATTAGAAAACTATGAAGGTAAATTACATTTGACAGTTATTTACTAGTCAACAGAATAAAAGAAACATTTCAAAATGCTCAAGGCATTTTTGGCAGAATGAAAGCAAACATTTGGGTCTGGAATATTCTGCTTTGCCAGGTAATATAAAAGATGATGTGGGAACATTAGATTTGATCTGCGAACAAATGGCACATCTGACAAACTGAGTTTCTGATGTCTGTTTGATCAGTCGTAAACTTGCATAACTCGCATAAAGCACACAAGTCAGACCATATTTGATGTGCTCTATGTATGTGTGTGGAGCAATGTTTACATATGAATAAAAGCCTAAATTAATTCTGCGATTGCATCTCTTCAGATGACTTGGATTAAACCGCTCAGTTCTTATGGATCTTTTTCACTTTAAGTGTCAAAGCTTTGACTGCATAGACTTCCAACAGCTTTCAGGAATGACATGTTGCAGCTCTAATCACAACAATGGCTGAGCCATCCCTTTAATTTCCATTCTACATTAACATTGGAAAATGTACTTGGTCTAACCGTATAGTCAGTGTCTAATCGGAACATAATACTGTTGTCAAAACAAAAATAAAAAAATCATAAACTAAACGCCTGAGGATGACTGTTACACAACACCACAGCCCAAAAAAGGGTTTGATTTAGTAACTAACACTGGGTCATTTTAGCGGGATTAGCAAGTGATGTAATCCATAACAATGACTCATGAATTTGGCACAGCATGGGTTAACCATTGGTAATCTCACTCTAACCACAACACACACTTGCTTGAGGATGCTGACGTCGCTCGACAGCTCTGAAGGGTATGGGATCAATTAAAAAAAAAAAACACACACACACAACAGGCCCTTATGGTCTAAAACTTTTCCTCTCATTCATTCTCTTTCAAGAGCGCATATGGAAATATGCTCACAGTTTGTGTTTTCATGCAATCAACCAAAGCTTTCTTTCATTTAATAAGATAATTAGAGGGGGGAAAATGCATTGGATTTGTAAGAAATGGACTCCAACATGAGCTCACATCACAGACATCCAGAAACGCATGGAGACGGCCAATTATTTCTCAATCTCCAGCAGCAAAGTACCTGTAATCTTGACAAGGTTTTGAAACGCTCTGGTTTGACAACCTTCGTCTTAATTAAGAGTTTCCTCTAGCAGAAAACAGTGCCTTCCTACATCTAAGAAATATTCAACTGGAGGGTTTTTACATACAGCCAATGTACAGTACAATGACCAAAGTGGGTGTTAAATGGTAGCCACATTGTAAATATAGTTAGCCGGAACATGACTGATCTTTAATATGAAAATATGACTGAAACAATTTTAGTTGTTGTATTAACACAGTTAACACTAAAATAACATTTAAGTACTAAATGGTTGTAAAAGGTTAATGTAACACTTCTAAATTAATTCCATAATTTTAACAAGATCTGTCCTAAAACAAACACAAGCAACAACAAAAAAAAACACAACATTGAAACAAAATCATTACAATAGGCTGATTACATTAATTGCCAATCTTCCACTAGAACACATACATGTAGGACTGCAGAAAATACTTGAATCTGAACAGCGACAGATATTACAGAACGGCTGGAACGCTGTTTTGGCCAATCAGAAATCAGGAGTAGATTTATGCTGGCTTCTGGTTGGTGAATACAGCGTTCCAACCGTTCCAAGTGCTTTACCACAGCTGAAAACATATATACAGTAAATACATTAAATCAGTCACAACCATCCGTGAAATTCCTTACTAAAAAAGTACCTGCATGCTTAACTAAAAACACTGTAAAAAGCCCTGTCAAAACCTTATCACGACGCCAGTTTAAAGTTAACAGAACAAACCCTTTCTAAACAAAACAAGCTTAAAAGGCTGATTAGTGGTCACCGCAAACTAATCAATAAAGCGCTGTCAGCTAATGGAAATCAATTGTCAGCTTCTCCGTCTACAATCACTAAGTCACCACAGAGCAAACTGCATTTTTTCGAAAGGGTCATTTCGCTTTTACCCGTTCACATGAACGAATTCGAAGTGATATGACCGAAACGAGCCGTTCATACCTGATTGAGATCCTGGTCCGTCAGCAGATGCAGCTCTCGAGGCTTGAAGCAGTTCTGACATTTGCTTTTGTTAAAAATGTTCGCTTGAAATTTCCTACACGTGTTTTCCTTAGCACTAGACATCTTATTCCTGTATTTGTGCGCGTCTCAAATCCTAGCAACGAAAATTAGACAGCAATAATCCCGACGCTCTTTCATCCGATTCTTGACACGGTCTTCATGCAAAACATGACCGGTAACAGCAGCTTTACTCCTCGGATCTCCTTTGCAGCAGCAGCAGCCAAACTAGTCCACCAGCAGAAGGTTCGAGTGCAGAATGTGAGTAGTTTATATAAGCAGATCTTTAGTTAACAGGCCTGCTCAGTGTTTTGGCTGATGTGCTTGAGTTCATGGCCTGGCCTCACAAAGCGACTCTCTAATCTCATTTCTGGGCGAATCAATGTTGGAATTGTGCAAGCGGTAAACAAAGCGATTATTTCACGTGTTCCTCCGGTCAAACGAAGCTGGTCCTTCTAGGAAGCGATGGAAGAAAAAACCCGCTGTTGAGGTATCCCGGTTTTCAATCCCAATGGCAAATTCTCTCTCAGGCTCGAAGTTTTCACGCACTTCACTGCTAGCGTCAGTTAGCTCGCTAATGAAGCCTCTCCCCCTGCTAGTTTAACGGAGCTTTAAAAATCCCAACGTTCGGCGAACCTGACATTTTATCCTCCGCCGGTACCGTGCATGTCTTAGCTCGAACCTCACGGCTCCATGAGCTGCGATAAACGCGTCGTTTCGAAGGTTTTCCAGGCTAGCGAGGGTCTGTTTTCTCTCCCCTCAGTCGCGCTCGAGCTTTCCCAATGGAGGGAGGTCGCGAGCTCGCAGATTTGCTGCTGGAATTTCATTTTTTCTCGCGAGAGTTCGGAGCGCGAGAGCAGGACGGTCCCGAAGCGGAGAAGATATCCACCCTGTGGACACTAATGAAAATGTACAACAATTCAGTACAAAACTAATACAGAATAAAAATGACATCTGTGGTAAAAGCGAAATAAATAATAATACCATTGTCCAATAATGCGAGTAAAACCTTTCTCAAAGCGTTCCTGTTATTTTAAATGTTTTCTTTTCAATTCATTTTAATATAATTTAATCTTTGCTGAATTGTTTTTCTTTCATATGGCACTTAAAAATCTTGTAAAATGTACTTTGAAACTGTTGTTTATCTTTATTACATACTTTATTGTGTAATCCAGTCTGTCTTATAAACAGGTGACACAAAAATGAATATAAACTGCTTATGTGCACTGTAAATAAATACATAAATAAATACATTGATAAACTGAGGTTATAAAACAAAGATTACTGGAGTAGTTTTTACATGACTGTTTCTTTGTAAATAAATAGATTGTAATTTCTGAGTGAAAATTGTTTCTACACCATTTATTTTTCAGTGTAATAGATAAATAATGTCTACAGTGCATTGTAACCATATTTTACATATGCACTATCAATGAAATACAACTAAAAATCTATTAAAAAAAAACATTAAAATGGTACATTTAACAATATTTTACAGCGTACTATCAATAAAATATATATTTTTTAATCTATTAAAACACTGTGTTTAAAAAGAAATGGTGCATTTTAATAATATTTTGCAAGTGCATTATCAATAAAATAAAATTTAAAAACTATTTAAAAAACAAAAATGGTGCATTTTAACAATATTTTACGTATGTGCTATCAATAAAATAACATTTTAAAAAATCTATAAAACACTATTATTAAGAAATATGCATTTTTAATCATATATTACACGTGCAATATATAAAATGAAAGATCTAGAAAAAAACAGCATTTAACAATATTTTAAATATTTCTGTGCTATCAATCAAGAAAACATAAGGTGCATTTAACAATATTTTATGTATGTGCTAATAATAAAATTTTAAAAATCTATAAAAACAATATAATTAAATAATGGTGCATTTGAACAACATTTTACATGTGCACTATATAAAATAAAATGAAAAATCTATATAAAAAAACAAATGCTGCATTTAACAATATTTTATGTATGTGCTAGCAAAAAATAACATTTTTAAAAAATCTTTAAAAACACTATAATTTAAAAAATGGTGCTTTTTAACAATATGTTACATATGCACTATTAATAAAATAAAATAAAAGATCTATTAAAAAACAAAAATGGCGCATTTAACAATATTTTACATAACGTTTAAAAATCTATAAAAACACTGTAATTAAAAAAATGGATTTGAACAATATTTTACATGTGCAGTCAATAAAAACACTTTACAATTGTACAGTATCCACATTACAGTACATGTGCTTACTGTAGTAATAACAAATGATGCATAATTACATGTAACTAACCCTAAATCAAACCCTATTCCTAACCCTAACTGTAAAGTTAGTACATGTAGTTAATTAGTATTACTCAATACTTCAGTGTATAATTACACTGTAACAAAAACACCTTAAAATATATAATTTTATACAATGCAATACTGAGAATCTCAAGGTACCCTTGAATGCCTCTCTACATGCCTGAGATAATATTTGCAACATGCATGAGCCGTCAGTCGCTCAGCCACATGCTATTAAAAGAGCCGTGATCCGGACAAGTTCCCTGGCAGCCACTGGCTCTGAATGAACAGGGAGGACGGCAGGCTTCAGTCTGCTTTCCTGACGGGACAACAACACACATTTCCGCCGAAGGCTGGCTTAGCTCTTTACGTACACTGTAAGTACACTGAAAATAAAACAGATTACGGTCACTTGCATGTGGGTTAGTGTGTGTGGGTGTGTGCTATTGATTGGCACTCGATATAAGTGCTGGTCAGGCATTAATGTATCTGTGACACTGTTGCTTGTGTTGGACTTGGAAATGTTTTGTTAAAAAACAACAAAATGGTTGTTGGTTAAATCATCAAATGCAGTAACACTGATAGAGGCACTTCTATTCTTTTCATGTATGTCCAAATATGTGCTTCTTGTGTATCCAGTGTCAGTGGCGAGAGCTTGGCTATTTATAGATCTTGTCCTCAGCCACACTTTTATGGAACTAGTGACACACATTACTGTATACAGCTGATGAGCATTTGTTAAAGGAATAGTTCACCCACAAATAAACATTTCCTGGAAATGTGTTCACACTCAGGCCATCCAAGTTCATTTCTTAATCGAATTTGGAGAAATGCAGCATTCATTTACTTTCTCACCAATGGATCATTTGCAGCGAATGGGTGCCGTCAGAATGAGAGTCCAAACAGCTAATTAAAACATCACAATAATCCACAAGTAATCCACACCACTCCAGTCCATCAGTTAACATCTTGAGAAGACAAAAGCTGTGTGTTCGCAAGAAACAAATCCATCATTAAGAAGTTTTTAACTAAAATACGAGTCTGTAATACATAATAATGCTTCCTCCAGTGAAAAAGTGGTCTGGTCTGAAACAGGAGAGAAAAATGCACAGATCAAGAACCAAAACAGCTCTAAACAAATATATGGCTGGATTTTGATGTGAGAGACAACAGGGGATGGACTTTTTAACTGGAGGAAGCATTATTATGTATGATTGCAGCATTTTTCTTCTCAATATGTTAACTGATGGACTGGAGTGGTGTGGATTACCTGTGGATTATTGTGATGTTTTTATCAGATGTTTGGACTCTCATTCTGACGGCACCCATTCACTGCAGTGGATCCATTGGTGCAAGTGATGGAATGCTACATTTTTCTAAATGTAATGAAGAAACACACATCTACATATTGGATGGCCTGAGGGTAAGCACATTTTCTTAAAATGTTTATTTTTGGCTAAACTATTCCTTTAAAGAAACAGTTCACCCTAAAATAAAAAAGGAGAAAAAAAGCTCACCATTAAATCCATTTATATGGACAAAAGATACAACGAAAGACAATAGTGATCAAAGCTGCCATGAAGGAAAGTCAGAATTGAAATGGCATGAATAAATGATGAGAGGGTGAACGACCATTTAAATATAATCTAACCAAAAATGTTGACCTTTAAAATCATGATACTGTAGCATCTCTCATAGTTTTCATATGTCTCCAGTTTAGAAAGCAATGCAGGATCATTTCTTGTAAGCTCGCATGCTAAAGTTTTATTTTGTCAAACGAACTCTATTTTTCTTGGATTTCAGAAGATGGGTCTCCCATCGGTTATGGTGCTGCCGCTGCTGATCGTGGTTTTTGCTGGAGTTTACTATGTTTACAATGAGGTCATGCGCTTCATGTCCAAGTCCATGGTGCGGAACAAAGTGGTGGTGATCACAGACGCCGTGTCCGGAATGGGAAGCGGTAATGCTTAATTAATGATCTATTAACTCACCACAAAATTAAACAAAGCCAGTCTAAAACTTGGCTTCCACTCATTTTTTTTTAGTTCAGATACTATGATACACTCAAAAATAAACGTTCCAAAAGGGAGTTTTTGCAGTGATGTCATTAAAGAACCATTCTTGGTTCTCCAAAGAACCTTTCAGTGGTCATTTTTTTAAAAAGAACCAATTTTTCTTAGTTTTAATAATCTTTAAGAACCTTTTGTCCAGTAAAAAGGTTCCATAGATAGTGGAGGTTCTTCATGGAATCATATAAATTCTGATAAAGAACTTTTATTTTCTCTTTTTTTTTTAAAAACAATATTTATTTTGTCTTAATCATGAAAAAATAAATAATCATAATAGCATAATCATGGTGCAATGAGTAATTATTACGTTTTTTAAATACTAAAAAGTACATTTTTTATTTAAATGTATTCATTTCAAACTTAAAATGATTGATAAGTTTAAATTATAACTGTACAGTGTTCTGTACAGTTCAGCATGTGTTGGTTTTGGGTTTGGTCAAACAATCTCATCAATACATCTGTACAGAGGACAAAGAGCAGTCAGTGTGAGTGTGAAAGAAAGCAGAAAGGATAAAGACTGATAAAATGTGAGCTGTGTGCTTTCAGACTGATGGGATTGTGAGGGTTTCTGTGTTGTGATTGGGTCAGCAGACGCTTTTGTTGCCTTTACAGGCACTCGTCTCTGAACGGAACGAGCAGATAACACCTTTATCATGTTTTACTATGGACAGACTGCATTTCACCACACTATTTGGCCGTCCTTCATTCTTTCTGCCACATTTTTTACTCAGGACTTTTGTTTTCCAGTTCAAATATCTAAACATTCTTAAATCAAGATACATTTACTTGAGAATGAAAATGGCATAAGATAGTAAGTCTTGCTTTCTGAAAAATGAAAGTGAGTTTAAGCTTTAAAAAAAAAAAAAACATCTGTTAGTAGGGTCAGAAAAATGAACTAGTTTTCAATGGAAGCCCATTTCCAGTACAGGATTAAAGGGTCTTTTATAATCGCAAGTTTATATCTCACATTTCCCCTGTTTATATCTTGCCATTCTGAGTTTACTTCTTGCAATTCTAAGAAAAGTCTGAAAAAAATCTAAATAGTGAAATAAAAAGGTGCAAGTACCTTTTACATTTGTATCCCATGTAAGAAGCAAGCTTTCATAAATTTCACTTTGAATTAAGGTTATATTTCTGATATATTGGCAGATATTTTTTTCATGTTTTCAGCCTAAGCTCGCTTAATTTTTAAACATTTTTCAGAAAACAACTTGATATCTTATGCCATTTTGCTTCTCAAGTAAATGTATCTGGACATAAAAATGTGTAAATATTTAAACTGGAAAACAAGGCAAAATACTAGATTTATTACACAATATTAGTGTTCCATTTTGGCCATACTTGATTTCCATTGCATGTATCCTCCACTGAGCAGGCAATACAATTAAAAATGAATTCTTTTGCTTAATATTCATGTTTGTGTTTCAAAGCTTTCTATGGAAAGGAATGAGCAGATTTGTTTGTCTTTCTGTTTTTTGTATTCTTCTCAGCATTTCTGCGGTATTGTCATTCTCTGATCCCATCTCTGTCTCATGTTTGTCAGAATGTGCCAGGCTGTTTCACGAAGGCGGGGCGAGGCTGGTTTTGTGCGGGCCGAGCTGGGATAAGCTTGAATCTCTGTATGATTCTCTGTGCAGTGGATCAGACCCAAGTAAAGTGAGTATGAGCCCACATTATAAGATCTACAGTCCTAAAATCAGACAAGATTTCGATCACTTGCTCTCTTCACTTTCAGGATTTTCATAGCTCAGGCCGTATGTGTGTGTCTCTGTCAGCGTCTCTTCCTCTGTCATGAACAATGGCAGGATATCCTCATGACAGCCGAATGTCCACAACATGTTGACTTCATTTATGTCATAATCATACTGTCATGAGAGATTTTGAATTTTAAAATGCTATTGGGTCATTCCATGTCCAACCAACCAAATTTCAAAACTTCCCTGGCTCAAATATTTACTAATATTTTTTTCTGATGAAAGATAAACATGTATAGTGATGAAAGCCTAAATATTAAATGTCATGGATAAATATTTACTAAGTAATCCACTATTTTGTAGAGGGAGGTCAAAATGGCCAGTTACACGGGGGGTAAAAATGACTTCAGAAAGAGGGCTTGGTAGAAATCTGTTGACTTTAGCCATCCCTGTTGCATTGTGTGCCAATCGTGACCATTTAAAAATGGGGAAACAGCACTTTTTTTTTTTTTTTAAAGATCTATTTTTGGCATTTTTTGCCTTTATTGTGATAGGACAGATCAGAATTGACAGGAAGTGAAGTGAGAGAGAGATGGGGGTGGGATTGGGAAAGGTCCTCAAGTCAGGATTCAAACACGGGACGCCCAGAGCGCAATGGTACTGTATGTTGGCGCGCTGCCCACAAGGCTACCAGCGCCAACAAGGAAAACAGCACTTTTCAAGTTTTTTTCCAAGGTTTGCATGCCTGAAACTCAAGAAGTATTAAAGATATCTTAATGCCCTTTTAGATATTGGGTCTTAACAAACTTTCCTTTTGGCATCTTTATTTTTAACACCCTATGAAATTCAGTTCCAGAGATATTGGAATTTCACTATGGCTTCAGGAGTAAATTGTTAAAATGTACACATTTTCAGTGGTCAAAAACCAAATGTGGGTCAGTTTGTAAAAATATGATACTTCTTTTCATTTAAAGAGGAATGTCTAAAGAACAAATAATGTTAAAACTAGAGATGTATCTTGTTTCTTTCTGTCAAGACAATTGCATTGAACATACCAGTCTGAGTGCCATAAATATTCTTTTTCCAAAGTTTGCGTGCCTATAACTCAAGAAATATTAAAGATATTACAATATGATTTTAGATTTTAGTTCTTCATAAACTTTTTTTTTAGAATCTTAATTTTCAAGGCCCTACATCATTCAGTCCCAGAGATACGAGCATCTCAATGAGGCTGTGTAAAAATAAGATAATGATGCTGCCATCTTTCTGAAATTGCCATTTTGACCTCCCTCTACAAAGTAGTGGATTATTCAGTAAATATTCATTCATGACATTTAATATTTTGGCTTTCATCACTATACATGTGTATTTATCTTCAGGATAAATATTAGCAAAATTAAAAATTTGAGCCGGGTACCTCTGGTTGAGTTGACATGGAATGACCCTATTAAAAACCTATTAAATTATGACATTAATCATTAAAATCACTCAATACTAATATGATCAAAGATCACCTCATTACACAGCAGAATATCATTTTCTAAACTAAAAATACTATTAAAACAAGTTTCACAAGAAGCAAAACAGCATAAGATATTCTTTTAAACACAAACTCTTTTAATCTCAACTTTACTTTACATACTGGTTTCCTACTATCTTTACTTCCTGTTTTAGACTTTCACACCCAAGCTGGTGCTGCTGGACTTCAGCGATATGGAGAACATTTCGGATGTGATCACAGAGATCGGAGAGTGTTACGGCTGTGTGGATGTGCTGATATGCAACAGCAGCATGAAGGTCAAAGCACCGGTGCAGAATCTCTCTCTGGAGATGGACAAAACCGTCATGGACGTCAACTACTTCGGGCCCATAACGCTGGCCAAAGGTAGACGGCTGTAGGAACAGAGCGAGGAACATGCCGATGGTTTATGGGTAGAAAGAATGTTAAAAGGCTCCTTGTTTTTGTTGCAGGTGTTCTGCCGTTAATGATCACTAGACGGACGGGTCAGTTTGTGTTGGTCAACAGCATCCAAGGGAAACTGGCTCTACCATTCCGAACCTGCTGTAAGACTCACTGCACAGAAATGTAGCATTATGTCACTTGCTCACAAAAGGATCCTCTGCAGTAAATGGGTGCCGTCAGAATGAGAGCTGATAAAAACATCTGAATAATGCACAAGTAATCCACACCACCCCAGTCCATCAGGTAACATCTTATGAAACCAAAAGCTGCATGTTTGTAAGAAACAAATCTATCATTAAGATAATAATAACGCTTCTTCCAGTAAAAAAGTGGCCTGGTCTGAATCAGGAAAGAACTATTTACAAGTCAAAACAGTCCAAAGGAGCGCAAGAAAAAAATATGCGGCTGGATTTTGATGTGAGAGACACCAGGAGATGGACTTTTTCACTGGAGGAAGCATTATTATGGATTATGGACACGTATTTTAGTTAAAAACGTCTCACAGCTTTTGGTTTCTCAAGAAATCAATTGATGGACTGGAGTGGTGTGGATTACTTGTGGATTATTGTGATGTTTTAATCAGCCGTTTGGACTCATTCTGACGGCACCCATTGACATTTTGCTAATGAGCAAACATGCAAATAAGGTATAATTAATTAAATATGCACTATATATATATATATATATATGTATAGATGTTTCCTTCCAGTCTGAAAGAACGTGCTATGAAAACAAAATTGATCTAAATCTTAAAACTGACCAGTGCATGAAAAAAAGCACTGGTTTTGTCTCTAAAAGCAAAGCTGCTTCGGATCGATGTGTTTTCAGATGCTGCATCCAAGCATGCAGTGCAGGCGTTCTTTGACTGTCTGAGAGCAGAGGTGGAGGAGTACGGGATCTCCGTCAGCACCATCAGCCACACCTTCATTAACGCAGTAGCAGAGAACGGCGCTCCCTCCAAAACGCCGCCCACCAACCCCCTCTGGGCCTGTGAGTAACCCGACCGGCACTGAGTCACAGCAACGTTTAATTATCCAAAGCATTAGTGTAGCTACTTGTTCATTTTGTACACTAAAAATGCTGACATACACCCTCAGATGCATCTGGTTCCTGACGTGCATGCTACGCACCTTCCTGAAAATGAACAGTAATTGCATAACACACCTTCTGTTTGCTAGTCTCTGTCAGTGTCACACCTTTGCTTTGGTCCAGGAACCTAGTGAGAAACCTGCCTGTGCAGACAGGAATTTTAGGCATCATAGCTGCACTACAGAGTGTTGCCAGATTGGGCAGATAGATGCTTGTTTTTGACAGAAGTATAACTCGTACATTTTTTATTAAAGTATGCATGAAATACATAAATATATTAAAGCAAGAAAAAAATATGATTTAAAAATATTTATATAAAATTGATACATGCATATATTCATAGAACATTACATATGTACTCTACCAGTCAAACATTTTTAAATAGTAAGATTTTTAATGTTTTTAAAGAAGTCTCTTCTGCTCACCAAGCCTGCAATTATTTGATTTAAAGCACAGCAAAAACAG
>JAHKKF010523478.1:0-14780 GCA_019740295.1 Labeo calbasu | reverse complement strand
TGATTCTCTGATTCAACATGAATCTGACTGATCCAGTTCTTGAGCTCAATTCAGTGACTCTCTGATTCAACACAAATCTGACTGATCCAGTTGTTTACTTAAACTGACTGATTCTTTAATTCAACACAGATCTGACTGTTCCAGTTCTTGACTTCAGTTAACTGATTCTCTGATTCAACATGAATCTGACTGATCCAGTTCTTGAGTTCAACTCACTGATTCTCTGATTCAACATGACTCTGACTGATCCAGTTCTTGAGTTCATCTCACTGATTCTCTGATTCAACATGAATCTGATGGATCTAGTTCTTGAGCTCAATTCAATGATTCTCTGATTCAACACGAATCTGACTGATCCAGTTGTTTACTTAAACTGACTGATTCTTTAATTCAACACAGATATGACTGTTCCAGTTCTTGACTTCAGCTAACTGATTCTTTGATTCAACACAAATCTGACTGATCCATTTCTTGAGCTCAGCTCACTGATTCTCTGATTCAACATGACTCTGACTGATCCAGTTCTTGAGCTCAATTCAATGATTCTCTGATTCAACACGAATCTGACTGATCCAGTTGTTTACTTAAACGGACTGATTCTTTAATTCAACACAGATCTGACTGTTCTAGTTCTTGACTTCAGCCAACTGATTCTTTGATTCAACACACATCTGACTGATCCAGTTCTTGAGTTCAGCTCACTGATTCTCTGATTCAACATGAATCTGACTGATCCAGTTCTTGAATTCAGCTCAATGATTCTCTGATTCAACATGAATCTGACTGATCTGGTTCTTGACTTCAGCTCACCATTTCTTTGATTCACCATAAATCTGACTGATCCAGTTCTTGAGTTTGACTCACTGATTCTTTGATTCAGCATGAATCTGACTGATCCATTCCTTGAGTTTGACTCACTGATTCAGTGATTCATCACAAATCAGACTGATCCGGTTCTTGATTTCAACTCATTCTGTGATTCAACATGAATCTAACTGATCCAGTTCTTGAGTTCAACTCAATGATTATGTGATGTATCACAAATCAGACTGATCAGTTCTTGAGTTCAGCAACTCTCTAATTCTTTGATTCAACACAAATCTGACTGATCCATTCCTTGAGTTTGATTCAATGATTCAGTAATTCAACACACATCTGACTGATCCAGTTCTTCAGTTCAATTCAGTGATTATGTGTTGTATCACCAGTCAGACTGATCCAGTTCTTGAGTTCAGCAACTCACTAATTCTTTGATTCAACACGAATCTGACTGGTCCAGTTACTGTTTCAATCACTGTTTGTTTGATTGATTCTACACAAACCTGACTGATCCAGTTCTTGTTCAACTCGCTGATTTTATTCATCAGGAATCAGACTGATCTAGTTCTTGAGTTCACCTTACTGATTCAATAATTCACGACAGTGATAAACAGCTTACTGGTTGGGAAGATTATCGGTGACTTAAATTTCAGTCTGATCTCACACAAAGCTGTTATTTGACTTGTGAATATCTAGAATATATAACACATGAATCATACGGACCGGTTTTTATGATGCATTCAATGGTATTTTTGTATTTTTGAAGCTTGAAGTCTCCAGTCCCAATTCCTTGCAGTTATACAGAAACGACAAAGCGATCAGTACATGATTCAAAGTGTTCAATTTTAGTTGAGTCAATCCTCTGAAGGTTTCCAGTGGCACTTGTAGTTACACCCAAAACTAACCCTTTGTTGGTTGATAGATCTCTTTTCCAAAAGTAAAAAGGTCATTTTTGGGCTCCACTTGTTGTCCACTGTGATCAGTGGAAAGCTTGTTCGGCCTAGCCTTTTGTTTAGACTGCTTACAGGATACCTTGGTTACTTGAAGGCAAGGTCTCCCCTTTGAACGCCACGCTGAAAAAGACCCTAGAGCAATAAATAAGCGAGTGTTATCAGGAGCTGCTTGGAGGAAGAGGATGCAGCTGTACGAACAGGACTCTCGGCTGAGACGGGCGCCCAGGCACTCCTGGAGCCTTTGAGCTGCTGGAAAACGGGAGGTGTGAGGTGGGGCCGCCCCTGCACCGTTTGTTTTTCCTCAGCCGTTTCATCCCCTGCGACCACGCAACGTGCCCTCTTTTACCTCTGAACCTTTCCTCTCGGCTGGAGTTCAAAACCGTCCGGTGACCCTTATCCATTTAAATCAATAGTTTACACAGTCGAACGGCACTAGAAAAATATCCATTTGTCAACAGGTTGCGACCGGAAACGTTTCCTTTTCATCTCTCCAGACGTTTGTGAAATGCATAATAAACACAGTGCTCTTTTTAAATTGAAAAGGAACCATCGCTAACATTTTTTAAATATGTATTTGGTAGCGCATGTTAGTTTGACAGGTTTGGCAGAAGCATCTGCAGGTTGAATAGAACCCTGCTGCCCTCACATTGAAGCAGAGCTCAAAATGTTTACACAAATGTTCTATTGTGTGGAATAATGTCAAAGATCTATAAAAAGTCTCCTTGTTTTTAACCTTTTCGTACAGGAAAGGACCTGTCCAGTCGCAGCGAAACAGACCTAGCTTGTATTTTTGGGAAGCGATCGAAACGAGAGACAAGGGACCAAGATGAGGTAAGTGGTGCAAGTTGACAACACATCCATTTATTTTCCCAGACATTTGCTACAATAATATACCAGGTTCAAGTTAAAGAGAGAGTTCATCCAAAAATGAAAATTCTGTCATTAATTACTTACCCTTTTCTTTCCAAACCTGCAAGACCTTCGTTCATCATCAGAACACAAATTAGGATATTTTTAATGAAATCCGAGAGCTTTCTGACCTTGCATAAAGACGTTATTTTTGTTTTCTTTGTGCACAAAATTCTGGTAGCTTCATTAAATTACAGTTGTCACATGGACTATTTTAACAATGTCCTTACTACCTTTCTGGGCCTTGAACTTGGTAATTACATTTGCTAATTACAAGTTTTGTTCTGAAGATGAACGAAGGTCTTATAGGTTTGAATGACATGAGGGTGAGTAATTAATGACAGAATTTTCGGTTTGGGTAAACTATCCCCTTAATATAATAATGTTGATTACCAAAAGAATATTTCCATTTGTCCCCCCTTTTTTGTTTAAACCAACCAAAATACTGAGATAAGATGTGGTCACATTTACCATTTAGAGAATTTTGGTGGGTGAAATTCTGTAATTTTAATAGGAATCCGTACAGTCCACCAGATTTTGCGTGAAAGGGAAATATTACTTCATATGGATTTCACAGTTTTCATGAATTTGCCACATTAAGCAATAGAAATCTCCTTAGTTTGAAAGTGACTTCTGATTTACTGTAAATTTTTGTGACCAACATAACCAGGACACAAATGCTGTTTAACCCCTAATATCACTTTAAGATCCAAAATGAGCCTTTCCTCAGTGATGAGCTGATATTTTAAGTGTTACTAGTGCTGTCAATCGATTAAAAAAATTAACCAATTAATTGCACATTTTTCTGAAATTAATCGCAATTTAATCCCTAACAGTGAAGTTTTTAAATATACTTCTATATTGCAGTAATATCACATGTAACCTTTAAAATAATGTAGAAACAACATGAAGACAGTATCACTGATATTAATATTACTGATGTTTCTTGTAACTGTTTTTTTGTCCTAATATTTAACCACTGACTGTAGCCATTCAACATTACAGTATAATTGAGAACTATCAATTTTAACATTTAACACGATTTTAAAATATATATTATTTATATTTTAAAAAACAACAACTTCTAATTTAAGTGAACTTCAGACAATCTTCACATAAACCCATTATTTACCTGTGCCCTTCAACAATTAGAAAATATACAGAAATTGAATAAAGTTATCAAACACTAAATACTAAAATAAATATAGATGAATCCTTAAAGCAACAAAAGTTATTGATTTCCTCTTTCTTTTGTTCTTTGATTAACAAACATCACAGCAGCTGGGTTATTAGCTTATTTGGCTGCTATTACTTTAAGAGCTGCCGCTGCTCGTAGTTTCATTTGTGCTCTATTATGAAATAAAACAGGGTACAGTGCACGCCGCCATATTTGTGCTTGCGACTGAAGCGCGTGTGCTACGAGCACAGTATACTTGCTGACAGGACAGGAAATTTCATTTTTATTGACATGGCCTGGCAACGTCTCATCTGACCGCAGTTCACTGTTGTTCTACTGAAGCTCCTCGTCACTTGTACCTTTCCTGCACTCGTTTGACTTTCACCCGACGCTGAGGTGAAGTTAAAGCGCACGTCTGAACTGTCTCCTGTTTGATGTGGTCGTAAAGGTGTTTTGCGACTAAATAAAAGCACTTCTTGTCAAAAAAACAAAACAAAGCAGCAGCTGTGAGTGTGGTGGCCAACCTTAACCTCACGCCTGCATTAAATATTTTTAACGCCGTTAAACTGGAAAAATGAAATGCGTGTGTTAACGCTAATTTTGACAGCACTAAGTATTACATAAATCATAAGTGTAATATTGAGATGTAGCAAAGCTATTGCAGCAGATTGCATGTCACCTTACGGTCCAGCCCACCTGTAAGCACCGCTGACCTCTGCTTTCATGTGACCCGCTCGCAGCGAGTTTCAGGCTGATAATGAGCCGTGTCATAGCGTGCAGTCTGACTCCACACATAGGCAGGGATCCCGCCTAAATCCCCTTAACGGATTTGCACCATCTCTCTCCTCTTTCACCCCTAGTCCTGTCCGCCACCTCTGTGGTCAAATCAGGTTGTGTATTTCTGATGATGTGCTAGTGGGCACGATCAAACCGCATTTCCCCTTCATCTCCCAGGTACAGCAGGCAGCGATAGAACTAAAAAACAGAATTACTGATGATCCCTTCAAACCCTCTAAACTTGGTTTGGAGAAGTTGGTTTGAAGGGATTATTTCGTGGAGTTTTTGGCTTACACGGCTAGTTTGGATTCAGTTTGAAGGCGGCTCTGCCAGCCAATGTTGTGTCTGTATTACCTTGAATTTGCCGTTGTAATTTATTCCTACACCATGTTCATTATTTTGCAAGCAGACCTATATTTTGCTTTTTTTTTTTTTTTTAAGATGTAAATACTATACTGCGGTTTTGTTGTTTAGTTCTTAGTGAGATTTGTATTTCCATAAGGAAATACCAGCAGCAGAAGAATAGTTTTAGGTAAGCTTAGGTTTTAAGCTTTGGCTCGTAAATGAAATGCCGCATCAGAGCTGCTTTGCTGTTGTCATGACACTCGCCACGTGCCTCGTTTTTGGCTGCTGTGCAAAGACTGTGTTGTGTTATGTTGATTCTCGTACAGCATAAAAATGGCTGGTTATTTTGGTATTTTCTTATATCTAACACAACTGAGTGTGTGAATAAATGAAAGAAGACCAGTTGATGTGTCCGTTTTCAATGCAAATAATCTAACAATGTCAATGAGAGATTTTCAGCTAGCATTTGAAGTAAAATGTCTTCAGTTTGCAAAAACCAAAACGGAGACAGATGCTAAAATAGTTTGAATATATTCCATGTGATTGTTCTAGTGAATTGGTTATGGAAAATAATAAGAAAAATAGTTGTGCCTTGCAGGAAGTTCAAATCAATTCATTCTTCAGTGTATAACTCATCAAACAGGTAACTTGCCCACATTATTACTGTGTGTTTAGTTTTTAGTGATCTAGTTGCTAAGTGCCAGAGTGTTTGGAAATACCCAACGATGAGCTGAGCATTTTTGCAACATGCTTATGACGTGTTTTATAAGCTTGATAGGTGAAATGATGTTGGTTGGACTTTTTTTATTAATTAATTTATTTAAGATGAATTAATATATTGGTTATGGGCAGGGGGGGGGGTTCTATTTTTGAACTTTCTATTCATTAAAAAGCATTCTAAAAATATCCACAACAATATTAACACAACTGTTTTAGGCATTGATAATTATAAAAAAAAAAAAGTGGATCATGTGACATTGAAGACTGGAGTAATGATGCTGAAAATTCAGCTTTGCCATCAGAGGAATACCTTTTTTTTTAACTATATTTTTTAACTAAATGTTAAATTGTAATATTTTACAATATTACTGTTTTTACGTGCAGCAAAAGAGACTTTTTTCAAAAACATTTGACAAGTTTTCATTAACATTTACTCATTTAGCAGATGTTTTTATCCAAAGCAGCTAACAAGTGAGGACAATAGAAGCAACAAAAAACAACAAAAGAGCAACAATATATAAGTGTGTATATATAAGCACATGTGTGATATAGAAGTACATGTGGCAAGTTATTTTTTATTTTATTTTTTTTTAATAAATGAAAAGTAGATAATAGAGAATAGATAGAGCTAGTATTAGAGGGTCAAGATTTTTTTTCATAATAAATAAAAATAAAACGAAGTAGAACAAGTTCTGATTTTAGGGTCATGTTCATTTTGAAATGTAAATATTATTTTGTTAATTTTATTATGACAAGTTATTAAATTTGCTGATTTTGCAGTTTGGCTGTGCTATTATTATTATATTTTATTTTATTTTTATTTTTATTTTATTTTATTTGTTTTGCTCACTGTCCACACTCTTTTCTAGATATCCACATCAGCATTTAAAAGCTATATTAATTAACATTTTATGTGGGCCATTCTACAGAATTGGTTCAAAGTTGGAGTTGGAAACCTCTTTTTACACACATTTTGTTTGTATGCAAATTGTATAATATACTAGGTACACATTTCTAGTAATTGTGCTGTTAATCTATTGTATTTTCAGAAAGTTTTGGAATATTTGTTCTTTCCCCAAATGTGTCACTACCAAAACAGTATGTAATTTAATAAGTAGGGTTATATTGACATGTTAAGATTTTGAAATAAATATATATATATATATATATATATATATATATATATATATATATATATGTGTGTATGTATATATATATTNGAAATATATATATATATATATATATATATATATATATATGTGTGTATGTATATATATATTTCTGTTTTATTAAAAAGATTTCAGAGGTGAATCACAGTTACGATTTTAACAATATTTCAAGTGTGTTTTATGAGATTTGTTGTGTTTTTAATCCTTTTTTTTTTTTTGTAAAAAACGCAAAACGTTTATCATACTGATTTCAAACTTAAGGATTCATTAGTTTAAATATACATGGAACCAAACACTATCATAACATCTTAGCTGATAATTCACAATACTTTATTTTTGACAAAACATCCCATGTTTTGGTCATGACAGTACATTTTCAGTAGTGGCAGTAATATTTTGATAGCAACAAAATCACATTACAGAATTTTATGTCTCTCATACTAAAACACTACTAAAATAGTATAATACAAAAAAATTTTATAACTGTACTAAAGTTTTGTTTATTTCCCCTAAATAAAAGACTGTGTGTTCCCTTATGTCACTACTGAAACAATGATGACATGTTTTGGTTGTGACTGTTACAGTAGTGACAATTTTATGGGATAACACCCAAAAAAACAAAGATGTCACTCCGAAGCGTCACCAAATGTTTCTGACATGACTGTTTTGGTAGTGACAATTTTAGATACTTTTGAACCTAGCTCAAAAATGCTCAGGCGCATGGTTAGCTAGCACAGTTCTGAACAGTTGTACACACAAAAACTAAATGTTTTGGAATAACTCCCAAAAAAGTGTTTAATTATGGAAAAAAAGGTATTTGGTAGTGACATTCTTTGAAGTTACACACAGAGTTTTCATACTTTTGAACACATTGATCTCAAAATGATGGGACCATGTAACTATGAGAGAGAGTGATGCATAAATATTTCCTGACCATAAATGTAGGGGTGTGGTTAAAATCAATCTCAGCCAATGGATTAAAACACGAATAAAGCAGAGCATGTATTTGTTTTTTGTTTTTTTTAAGGGGTCATCAGATGCCCATTTTCCACAAGTTGATATGTTTCTTTATGGTCTTAATGAAAAGTCTATAGTATACATTGGTTAAAAATTCTCAATGGTTGTGTAAAACAACACCCTTTTTACCTTATCAAAATGAGCTCTGCAAAAATCATCTCATGATGGATTGCTCCTTTAAATGCAAATGAGCTCTGCTCGCCCCGCCCCTCTCTTCTCACTGTGGAGTGACGAGCCTGTTTACTTTAGCCGCATTTAGCGCATTTAGCCGCAAAACTTGCTAACTAGCACGTTATTAGGAAAGTTAATTGCAGAGATTCATAAAAAAAAAAACCTTATACTCACTTCTGCTGTAGATGAAGCTGGATCACGAATGATTTGCGCGAACATAGACACATTTATTAGGGATGGGACGATACACCCACCTCCCGATTCGATACTATCACGATACTTGGGTGCCGATACGATATGTATTGCGATATTATTATTATTATTATTATTATTATTATTATTATTATTATTATTATTATTATTATTATTATTATTATTATTTTATTTTATTTTTTTAAACAAAGTGCTCATCAAACTAGTTCCATAAATAAAATCAAATGAACAGTCCATAAAAGCTTAAACTTAAACATTCTGTCGCCACATTATGAAGTAGTTCTGCAATATTTGCCCCAGTGTGGCTCTCGTGCAAGGCTCTGGTCTGGAGGACATGAGACAACAAAGACCAGTCATCTGTAATGTGATGGGCTGTTACAGTGACATAAGACTCCGTAGCTCGCAATGTCCATGCGTCGCAGGTTAAAGCGACTCGTTGAGCTCTTCCTAGTGTATTTAATACATCTGATTTGATGTTGTTGTTGTAGAGTGTGGGTACAACAGTTTCTGAGAAAAACTTTCTTGACGGTATGACGTAATGCGGCTCCAAAGTGTGAATCATGTTTCTGAATCCATCATTCTTCACCACGGCATACGGTCGAATGTCTTTGCATATAAACATAGCAATTGACTTAGTGATCCACCTTGCCTTATCTGAAACGCTGGGTAGCTTATATAGTGTCTCATTCAGAGTTCGTTGGCTTGCAGGCGCTTCTGCTTTCTCGGGTTGTTTGGCGTTTAGCTCTGGATGATGCAGAGCAAGATGCGTGCTCATGTTAGTCGTATTACCATAGTAGGATACCAGTGGACGACAGATTTTGCACACTGCTTTAGACATGTCTAGCTGTTCATTCCCTGGTAAATTGTGAAACCTGAAGTGTTCCCATACTTTGGCATATAAAGTGTGATAGTGCAGGCCGTATATCTCTAGCTGTCTTTCCGTCCGCCGTTTTTCACTTTCTCTTGTTTACTAGTAAGAAATGTGACGTCATGTAACACATCGCCCTCTGCTGAAATAAAAGAGGTAATTTTCCTCCGCCTCGTTTATAAGCAAGGACTAAAATAAAGCAATTTATTTATTATGAATTAACATCGATTCTGGTATAAAAAAATAAAATAAAAAATCGCGATAGGTGAATCTTTTTTTTTTTCTCGTCCCATCCCTAACATTTATGTAGATCGAGAGGCGCATTCCCTTCACAAACAAACGTAATCCACTGCATCTTTATCGGCTCAGATTTCGGGAGTAAATGACGACCACTATGTTCATTATTACATCCAGCAGCACAACACCTCAATCGCTCAATCAGAGATATTCTTGTCTAACTTACATCCCTGTTCTGGCATCGAAACAATGGAGGTCGGACTGTTACAGCTGATCTGAGGTAAAACGCACATGTCAGTCAGTTATGGTGGAAACGGCCTCTGTCGGTGTAACGCTCGATTTAGCTCGATTTGAAAAAGGGGATATTATTTTTACAGATTAATTAAAAACCACTGCATGGATTTTTATCATTATAGGATAGATTTGTACATACACACATTGTTCAAACAACATGTAAAAGTGAAGGTTGCATCCGATGACCCCTTTAAATATATTTTTTGGGCCTTTTTTTTAAGCTTTATTAGACAAATCAATTTTAGAGCAGGCAGGAAAGCAATGGGTGAAGAGAGTGGAGCGGGACCGGCAAAGGACCTCGAGACGGGAATCGAACTCGGGTCGGCGTGAGCACAGATGCACTGTATGTCGGCGCACTAACCACGAGGCTATTAGCGCCGATGGGGCACGTTTGTTTGTTTTTTTACATGAAGTTTCAAAATATAAAATAAGTAATTATTTTGAACTTCACTTTTATAAAATCAAAAAGGTTTTTTGTTAATAACAACAACAGAATAAAATTGCAAAAATTGTTTCAATATCATTTTCATGAGTTTAAGAAATGTAGAGATTGTTTCGGGACAGCCACCTCCCAATTGAAAGTACCTAGTAAACATTGATTTTATAAATATTAGACTTATTGATTTTAAATATTATTGTTGGTTTTAATAGATAATAACTGGATCTTACTAAATGTCTAAGATTTGAATACTTAAATGCTTTTTAAATGTCTTTTTTGGTTATGGGACAGCAGTTCTGTAGAATGGCCCATATATGTTTTGACAGTCGCAGTGTGTGTCTATACGTCATCTAGTTTGTCACATTAATCCCAGTTTTAATTTCTTAAGCTTTTTGCTGTTGTGACGTAGCAGTTCCAAGTACATATAATGTGTGCGCTGCCGGTCTGAAGCCCCCACCGACCCTCCTCTTTACTGGGAAAGCAACACAATAGCAGTGGCTCATGCTTCGCCTGAATTTGGAAGTGCCGGCAGTGTGCTATATTTTAATTTTTTTTCTTCAGCTAATCGTTTTGTTGCAGTTTGTTATTGTCTTGCTCTGGAGGGACTTCATTGACCGGATTGAAAACCAATCTGAACAGGCTCACAATGGTATCCCAGGAGACCGTGTGGCGAAGGGCTGGTGGCGAGCCCTGTAAACGAGGGGCAGTTAGGCCTGCATAGGAAGCCAATGAGGGGGCGTTGTTTATGTGTGCATTGTGAGGCGATACGGCCAGTGGAAGATTTTTTTTTTTTTTTTTTTTTTATTTGCCTCGGTGCATGCTTTAGATGCATCCTGGGTTCACAACGGGGCAACGTGAAGAGCTGACGCTTTAAATGCTTTAGTCTGAGCAAGGAGGACAATTATAAACTTGTTACATAGAGTTTATGTGAGCAAGCTTGTGTCATCAGTGTCACTTTCGGGTTTGTAGTGCATTGCTCAGTTAGTTCAGGCAAAGTGTCGATCTCACTGCTGCTGTGTCTTGGCCGCCCTCGCTCCCACCTCTTGCACCAGGGGTTTTCCTCCTTTCTCTCAGCGCTTCCTGCTAGTCCCTTATCTCTTGTCACAGTGTTCTCTGACACACACATGCAGGCACATGGGAGGCCGTTCCAAGTCGCTCCTGATTTCATTACCTTGATTTAAGAAGCTGTTATGGAGCAGTGTTTATATTTTGTTGGCGTATTTTATTTTTTAAGTTACAAATTTTGATTTGTTTTGTTCACTGTGGTCCTGATTTGAATTAAGCACTTCTTAGTTTGTTTCATAACTCATGATGATGGAAAAGTCACATTTCTGAGGAAGTTCAACAAAAATGGAAAGTGACCAAATTGCTTCTCCATCTTTTCGTGTCAAAATCCAGTTGCCGCCTTTTGCTTACATAAACACATGCTGAGAGTGAAATATTGTGATGGACAATAGTGGAAGACAGTGGTTCTCAGTCTTTTTTTACTCAAGGCCTCTCATTTTCAGACAAATTTTTAAGGCCTTAATAACAAAGCATCTCAATTTAATTTTTTATTTATTTCGTTATTTATTTTTAAGTTTAAGGAAACTGTGAATAATATTAAAATAATGAAATAAAATATTTATGTTTCAAATATATATGTATATGAATTTAAATGTTTCAATATAAATGTTTCAAAAATTTCTCCAAGATATTTCTGGTACTTCTAATGTAATAAAGCAGCTCAATTAATTTTTTTAATTATATCTTTATTTATTTGTAAATTTAAAGACACTAATAATATACATTTTGAATAATATACATTTTTTACAGTACACTGTTGTTAATAACAAAGCTGCTCAATTTAAATTATTTATTTATTTTTTGAAATGTAAAGAAACTAAATCATATTAAATGAATTCAATATTTTTTTTATATTTCTTGTTGTTTGTCATTTATTATTATTATTATTATTATTATTATTATTATTATTATTATTATTATTATTAATAATAATAATAATAGCAATAAGAATTGAATAAAATATTTTAAGTATTTAAAAATTTAAATNAAATCATATTAAATGAATTCAATATTTTTTTTATATTTCTTGTTGTTTGTCATTTATTATTATTATTATTATTATTATTATTATTATTATTATTATTAATAATAATAATAGCAATAAGAATTGAATAAAATATTTTAAGTATTTAAAAATTTAAATAATAATAATAATAATAATATTAAAATAATGAAATCTTTATTATGAATTTAATTTCTAGTTGTTTGTGATTTTTAATAATAATAATAATAATAATAATAATAATAATAATAGTAGTAGTAGTAGTAGTAGTAGTAGTAGTAATAATGATGATTTAAATAAAATATTTTAAGTATTTTAAAATATTAAAATTTTCTCCAAGATATTTCTGCTACACTGTTGCAATAACAAAGCTGCATAATTTAATCAATTCATTTATTTTTAAGTTAAAAACAACAACAACAGCAACGGAATAATATTAAAATAAAGAAAGAAAATAAAAAAAGTGATATTATAATTATTAATTTAATTTCCAGTTGTTTGTGATTATTATTATTATTATTATTATTATTATTATTATTATTATTATTGTTGTTATTATTATTGTTGTTATTGTTATTGTTATTATTATAAAAATTATGATGAAATGACATATTTTAAGTATTTTAAAATATTTAAAATTTCCCCAAGATATTTCTGGTACACTGTTGTAGTAGCAAAGCTGCTCAATTTAATTTATTTATTTTTAAATTGAAAGATACTGAATAATATTGAAATAATAAAATAAAAATTGTTTACTTTTATTAATTTAATTTCTCGTTGTTTGTGTTTTAATAATTATAATGATGATGATAATGGTGATAATGATGATAATAATAATAATGAAATAAAATATTGTAAATATTTTAAAGTATTTAAAATTTCTTCAAGATAATTCTGGTACACTGTTGTAATAAGAAAGCTGCTCAATTTAATTAATTTATTTTTAAATGTAAAGAAACTGAATAATATACAAAAAATAAAAATAAATAATAATTTACTTTTATAAATGTAATTTCTAGTTGTTTGATTTAATAATAATAATAATAATATTATTATTATTATTATTATTAAGTAATTAATCTTAATCTTAATCTTAAAAATAATCTTATTTATCACAAGTAGCAATTTCTCAGCACCTTTTACCTTAAATAATTTAGAGCTTTACATATCTTGAAAAATGTATTCTTGTATATTGAATAACTGTAATGTAATGTAATGTCTGTGTTCTGCAATCTATATTAATTATAACAGTTTTCAAATTGTATTAATTTATGATTTTCACCTGTAATACTCCCTCATGTATCCAAGTTTCCAAAGACTTTGTGAATCCTATTCTGTAAATAAAAATGACAGTTGTTAAGGAAACAAATTAAAATAAGAAAAACAATGCTAGCTTAATTTAAAATGAGACTAAACAAGTTTGAAATTAAATAGTTTTAGCCCGTCCTGTGTCAGGAAGTTGGCTGAGGGCCCCCTAGTGGGCCCCGGCCCTCTAGTTGAGAACCGCTACTAACCAGCATGTTGGAGAGACGGCATTGACCGCTGTCTGAAAGCCGTGTTGCTATCCATCACTGCCTTTTCCTCTGAGCGATGTGGGAAAATCTCAACGGCAGGGAGAGTGATGTTCACGACTATCGCTTTTGGCATTACAATGTTTTTTTTTTTTTTTTTTTTTTTTTGTGTGTGTGTGTGTGTGTGTGTGTGTCGTCTTTGCTCATCACATTTTTTTTCCGTATTTTTAGCTTTCAGTATTTATTCCTGATGTCTCTCTTATTATTTTGTTCCCTCCCCGCCTCTTTCTCTCTCGTTGGCTCGTTCTCTTCTCGGGGGCCTTAGTTAGGCTGTAGGCTAGTGTGTACGGAGTCATGAGGAGTGGGTGTGATTTATCTCCCTCGGCCCCTCCGTAGCCCCCTCCACTCCAGCAGGCCCAAAGGAAAGAGCCGAGTTTGCTTGAACGTGGCTCGGTTTGCGAGGCCCCAGCATTAGCTGAAATAAACCCTCCTGCTGCTGGTGAAAAATGTCTTGTGATTGGCTAATTAATCAGTCAAAAGGGGAGCGTCGCGGCCTGTGACTTGAGGGACCCGAGCAGGCGACCGCTGAGGGCCCGCTGATAAATGGACTCCCTCCTGCTTCATACATCAGTGAAACTTAGTCATTTTTTACCACTGCTCTTTGCGTCAATGGTGGATCGCTAAGGCCTACACTTATATATTTCGTGTGAAACTCCATCTGTGTGTGTGGAATGCATTTCAGACAATCGTCTGATTTAGTCTGTGCTTTAAATTGCTCAATAAATATTTCCTATTCAGCATAATCTACACATCAAAGTTGCAGTTTTGATATTTTGTCCCAGATTTTTCAGTTTGAAGCTGCAAGCGACAGACTTTCAGTTTGAAATTTGCAATGATAAATTTGATATTTGTTTTTAAGTAAGTTTTGTGCAATTTTGGTCATTTTATTTTATTTATTTTTTTATTGTGCTTTTTTTATTGTGATTTGTGGCTTTGCCATTTATATTAGTCTAAAAGAGGTCCATTGCTACCTGTTGCTGGAAGTCCCTTGCTTAACAAATTTTAATATACACAACTATTCAGAAGTTAGAGG
>JAHKKF010523477.1:7144-19691 GCA_019740295.1 Labeo calbasu | reverse complement strand
ATTTCAAAATCATCCTACATCGCTGCAGAAGTACTGACACAGTCTTTGCAAAGTGAACATGCAAAAAAGATCAAACACCCTTAACAAAAAAGGTAAAAAAGTGATATAAGATGATTTTGAAGTTGAGGGAGAACACGAGATGGGAGTTTTTCGACATACACTAACTGTCATGAACCGGAAAAAAACAGTTCGGGCAGAGTAAGACAAGACGAGCGTTTGACATTAAAAAGTATATAAATTGTATTATTTTTTATTAAAATAAACGATCGTTATGCTAGATAAGACCCCTTTTTTTCGTCTGGGATCGTTTACAACTGCATTTGGGATCTTTTGAAGCCACATTCAAACTGCATTTTGGAAGTTCAAAATCGGGGCACCATAGCAGTCCATTATATGAAGAAAAATGCTGAAATGTTTCCCTCAAAAAACACAATTTCTTTACGACTGAAAAAAGAAAAACATGAACATCTTGGATGACAAGGGGTGAGTACATTATCTGTCAATTTTTGTTCTGGAAGTGGACTTCTCCTTTAATAATTGTAGATATTCACGCATTTGTGCCCATAAATGTACATCAATAATGCACTTACAGTCTCTAAAACGTAGGCATTTTTACAAATAATTTTAGGATCATATAAAGTTGAGTTCATGGAATGAATAGATTGATTTTTACTGGGTTAATCAATGACATTAGTTAAATGTGTTGACATTAGTTAATTCATTTACCTAATTTGACATTATAATAGTTTCATTATGTTCTGTATAATGTCCGATGCTGGAATCAACTCTGTTTAACGTATTTTTAATATTTAAAAAAAAAATGTACACTACTCTAATTACTACTTTAATTTTGCAAGGATGCATTCAATTGGTCAACAACAACAGCAAAAACAAAAAAACTATTAAATGCTGTTTTAAAAATTAAAAATGAATTAAATCTATTAAATACAGTTCTTGTGGACTTTCTGTTCATCAAGGAAACCTTAAAAAAGGTTCAATTTCCACAAAAATATTAAGTAGCACAACTATTTTTAACAATAATGATCATAAAAATGTTTCTTGAGCAGCAAATCAGCATATTAGAATGATTTCTGAAGGATCATGTGATACTGAAGACTGGAGTGATGATGCTGATAATTCAGCTTTGCGTCACAAGAATAAATTACGTTATAAAATATATTAAAATAAAAAACAGCTATTGTAAATTGTAATATTTTTTTTCACAATATTATTGTTTTTCTAATATTTTTAAAAAGCATAAATAATAATAACTTCAATTTAAAAAAAATCAGCAAAACCTAAACCTTTCAACTAGTGTATATATAGCAATATTGTGATTAACATTATTTTTTATACACTACCAGTCAAACATTTTTAAACAATAAGATTTGTAATGTTTTTTTAAAGAAGCCTCTTCTGCTCACCAAGCTTGCATTTATTTGATTCAAAGTACAGAAAAAAAAGTTTTAAATATTTTTACTATTTAAAATAACTGTTTTCTATTTTAATATATATTTTCAAATGTAATTTATTCCTGTGATCAAAGCTGTTTTTTTTTAGCATCATTACTCCAGTCTTCAGTGTCACATGATCCTTCAGAAATCATTCTAATATACTGATTTGCTGTTCAAGAAATGATTATTATTAGCAATATTTAAAACAGTTGAGTAATTAATTTATTTATTTTTAATTATATATATTTAGCAAGGATGCTTTAAATTAATCAAAGGTACAGAAAATTTCTATTTTCTAGTTTTCTATTCATTAAAGAAACCTGAAAAAATTCTACTCAGCTGTTTTCAACATAATAATAATAATAATAAATGTTTTTTCTGAGCAGCAAATCAGAATATTAGAATGATTTCTGAAGGATCATGTGACTGGCGTAATGATGCTAAAAATTCAGATTTGAAATCACCGGAATAAATTACATTTTAAAATATATCCAAATAAAAAACAGTTATTTTAAATAGTAAAAATATTTCAAAAATATACTGTTTTTGCTGTATTTTGGTTTAAATAAACGCAGGCTTGGTGAGCAGAAGAGACTTGTTTAAAAAACATTAAAAATCTTACTGTTCAAAAACGTTTGACTGGTAATGTGCAGTTATTATCTCTAAAGCTGTGCGTATGTAAATACTTTTACATTTTAGATGCTGTAAATACAACCACTTTGTACTTTTCAGAGCATATTCAAATGCACAAAAAGTGTAGAAGTTAAATATAAATATCTATATATTTTTTTACATTATAGGATGGTTAACAGAGCAGTTTAGTTTGTAGTTTTAAAACCTGGAAAAAAATTTTGATCCATGGGTTCCCTCTAGAGTTTCCAAAGGGTTTTTGAAATAGCGTTTTTGATTTATGACTAACATATGGCCTGTTAAAAATGAAGTGGCATTTTGTTGTAGAACATAAATTATACACAGTCAAACCTTAGTCATGAATTTTGAAGTCGCCGTCTTTAAATTTGAAGGTGCCGTAAGGACCGTAACAAGCACGTGCGTTTACATGCTTGATGAGCCAGACAATCGTGGTTCTTGCGCAGCAATATGTATAGGGAACATATGACTATACACTTAAGCGAAATCATTATGCAGAGTATAAAATGAATTAAATATACTGTAAAGCCCTTGGGATTTCTTCATCTTCTCTGTGCAATGATCCTAATAATAGGTTCTTCATGGAGTGTAATTCCAATCTCGCAAAGTTACCGGATTTATTTTGGATCCCCGTGCCGATAAATCTGAAGGAATTCTTCTCTGTGTTTGTTTATGTGTTCATTCAGTCGAATAAAGCCATTTGCATTATAAATGAATAAGCCACTGATGGTTCTGAAGGACCAGTGGTTTTCTTCCATGCGTGAATTGCGAGCAGTAATCACTCTTGCAGTGGGCTTGCTTAGATTTCGTACATGTATTTAATTATTGAACAGTTTCCAATAGAGTTTAATATTTCTGTGCGGTGGTTGGAGCATTCACAACTCACGGATGCTCTCAGGTCCCGTATATTTCTCCCCTGGCTGATGTAGGCTTCAAGCTATCTTCAGGCATGGAATAAAAACCTGACGTGAGAAGCTTAAATAAAAAGGATACCTTTGTACGAGGGTTCCTGCGGGTTTTTATTCTTACTCTGGTTTTCATTGCATAAGCCAAAACCCTGTTAAAATCAGGCTGCAAAATTTCTCATTTTTGCCAATCAAAGAATTGCTGTTGGATAAATTTCATTGTCCTTCATTAATTCACGGCATGACTTTTTGCAGGCTTTTGCAGAAATGTCAATATTTACAGAGAGCGCTCTGCTGGCGAAATGAAATTTGAATGGTTGACATTTGCCGAGAGACGCTTTACCGAGACATTAGCGGTGTAAAAGTCTAGATCAGGCCGCCAATAGACCCGAAACCTGCCCGATTCAACTTCAAGATCTGTCTGATCTATATTGGCCCCGTTTCTGGTGATTATGAGTTCTCATCTGTGCGCCGTCCCATAGGGAATTCGCTTTACAAAGGGAAAGGATCAAGAGTCACACTCCAGCAGTTCCATTTGCAACACTATTCTGATCTGAGACTTTCTATCTTGTAGTTATCATTAGTACATGACTGCCAGGGGAGAAAGACGTATAAGGAGGGGATTGTCATTCCGCTGGTGTCCTTCCACAGGGTGGCTGTTTCACATCGTGTCTTGGGGTTTGACTATACTGCAAAGGACATAAGATTTTCGATTTTGCTATAATTGAATTTTATTGGGTTTTTTTTTTTCTTATTTAATTTAATTAATTATTATTTTTTTTTATCTTATCTTATTTTTTAGGTGAATTTGGAATAGCATAATTTAAATGCGAAAAGTATAATTAAATTTGAAAAAATATTTCTTAAGCAAGTGTAGTGCGGAGGTAGAATTATACTGCAAAGAACATTACATTTTCTATTTTATATTATTTATTTTACTTTTATTATGTAATTTGATTTACTATTTTTTAGCTTATTTTTGAGCAAATTTGGAATAGCACCATTTAAATGTTAAAAGCATAATTAAGTTAGCAAAAATATATCTTAAGCAAGTTTGGTGCAGAGGAGGTAGAATTATACTGCAAAGCACATTAGGTTTTCTGTTTTAATTTATTTCATTATTATTTTTATGGTTTTATTTATTTTTATAATTTAATTAGATTTTTTTTTTAGAAAATTTTTGCTGATTTTTGAGCAAATTTGGAATAGCATAATTTAAATGGTAAAGCCTAATAAAATTTGCAAAAATATTTCTTAAGCAAGTTTGGTGCAGAGGAAGTAGAATTATACGGCGAAGGACATTTATTTATTTTTAATTATTGTTTTATTCATTTTGATTCATTTTTATCTTATTTTTGCCAATTTTTGAGAAAATCTGAAACTGCATAATTTAAAAGCATAATTAAATTTGCAGAAATATTTCTTAAGCAAGTTTGGTGCAGAGGAAGTAGAATTGTACTGCAAAGGACATTAGATTTTCATTTTTATTTTAATATGTTTTTTTTGTATTTTTATTGTTTTATTTTATTTTTATAATTTTATTTGATTTACTATATTTTATCTTACTTTTGCTGATTTTTTCAGCAAATTTGGAATAGCATTATTTAAATGCTAAAAGCATAATTATATTTGCAAAAATATTTCTTAAGTCAGTTTGGTGCATGGGTGGTAGAATTACTGCAAAGGACATTAGATTTTCTGTTTTATTTTATATTTTATTATTTTTATTGTTTTATTTAATTTTTTTATTATTTAATTTGTTTGTTTTTTATCTTATTTTTTTATCTTATTTTTACTGATTTTTGAGCAAATGGAATAGCATCATTTAAATGCTAAAATTCGCAAGAATATTTCTTAAGCAAGTCTGGTGCAGACTAGGTGGAATTATACTGTAAAGGACATTAGAATTTCTATTTTATTTTAATTTATTTGTTATTATTTTTATTGTTTTGTTTTATTTTTTCATTTAAATTGATTTTATTATTTTTTATCTTATTTTTTCTGATTTTTGTTTTTGTTTTTTTGAGCAAATTCGGAATAGCATCATTAAAATGCCAAAAGCATACTTAAATTTGCAAAAATATTTCTTAAGCAAGTCTGGTACGAAGGAGGTAGAATTATATTGCTAAGGACATTAGATTTATTTAAATGTATTTATTTTTATTGTTTTTATTTGATTTATTATTTTTCATCTTATTTTTGCTGACTTTTGAGCAAATTTGGAATAGCATAATTTATATGCTATAAGCATAATTAAATTTACAAAAATATTTCTTAAGCAAGTTTGTATTTATTTTTATTGTTTTATTTAATTTGTATTATTTAATTTGATTTCTTAAAATCTTATTCTTGCAGATTTTTTTATTCAGTTAAATGATAGAAGCCTAATTAAATTTGCAAAAAATAAATAATTAAGAAAGTTTGGTGCAGAGGAGGTAGATTTATACTGCAAAGGATATTAGATTTTATTTTATTTTATTTATTATTATTACTTTTATTGTTTTATTTTATTTGTATTATTTAATTAGATTAATTAATTTTAATAATTTTTTTTTATATTATTTTTGCAGTTTTTTTTAACAATATTGGAATAGAATAATTGAAATGCTAAAAACATAATTCAGTTAGCAAAAATATTTTGTTAAGCAATTTTGGTCCATAGGATGTAGAATTTTATGAACAAAAAAACTTCCAATTAGTTCGTATTGTAATTGTTTTTTTTTGCAACTCAAAAGTGTCTGTATACTGACAAAATTATATATAAAATAATATAAAAATAATATATCTAAAGTTTTTTCCTTGACTTATTTTCCATTTCACATGATGCCCTTTTTCTTGTTAAATGTCAAAATTGATGTTTTTGCTTATTTTGCAAATTAGTTGAATTCTAAATTGAAATATTTCAGTATAATTTCATAAATAATCATTCGTTTTCTTCAAACTGTTTTTGAACAGCACCATCTTCCCCTGCAAGTAACGGGATCTCACTGCACAGTGGATGATTGTGATGGGACATCCAGAACATTTCATCTGTGGTTGAGCTTTATATGAGATATACAGTCTCATGTGGACAAAATCCCTCCACTGATGGTGAGTCTCATCATCAATTAGTATTCCTCTCCTCTGACAACACACTTCATCAAGTGGTCTTCTTTCTCATCAGACTCGAGGAGTCAGCGCCGTGGGCAGCATCTTCATAAATCTCACTTGCTGTTATTTTCTCTAGCTGCATACATTTTTGCACTAAAATTACATTCCTAGTCGTGGGAGGATGAATCTCTGGGATCTCTTCGAAACGAGAGCAGCGTGTCTCTCAAACAAAACATCACAAGTTAAACCACAATTAATGAAAGCAGCCTTTTTTTATTTGAGATCTTCACTCCATTGTCATTTTGAATGAGGGCTTGAATTTATAATTCCGCTAACTTGATATCGAGAGCACTCAAAAATAGAACTGCTGCTTGTTTGCTGAATTAAACTGATCTTATGTAGCACAACTCGCGTATTGTTATTACAACTTAATTAAATTGCATGAAAATAATTTAAAGTTTGCACTGAGACTTCATGAATAATTTTCATTCATTCAATTCCCAGCATGCTCTCTGTATGGGACTGGATGGAATGAGTATGCAAATGTAATTCTATGTGTTTTAAAGCAGATTTAAAAGGTTAAAAAGGTTGAGAGTTCAATGTTCTGTATGAATGTGGATTTAGATGAATTTCTGCTGTTAGGTTTTGGGTTTGCCACCGAGGTTAAGAGTGGAGCTTTCGTTTGGAACAGGCTAATGTAAGTGAATATTATATAAGATTACATAACAGTTATATCTTTCTTGTGCTTCCACTTCATTGCTTGTTGAATGTCAAAAGAATATTGCTTTTGGAAGTTTAACATGTCATTTTATTACACTTACTCAATTCAGTTAAGTTTCCACTACACAAGGTATTCGGACAGTTTAATTTAATGTTAAAGAAACCCACTTTCAGCATGTAGAACCACTGACCACAACTGAATTAAGGATTTGATGTGTTATACTTTAGTTTGTCAACAACGCATCCTTCATTTCTTCACACTGTGTGTTATTTGTAAATGCCAGTTTGTGATGCTGGGGTTGACAGAGTTCATTTGTGATTAAGCGATGCTTGTTTAAAAGAAACGGAAAACACAATAACAACTTTGCTTAATTGTAGATCTTTTAAAAAGTTTCATCCTAACTAGAAACTCAAAGCAGTTCAGAGGCATGAATAGACACGGCACACATTAACCTGCCTAACCCACTGGCTTTACTGTGATATATGAGCCTGCAGAATCACTTTCATGTGATATTAATTACACACCTAGTGGACCTTAATTTTCATGTGGAGAACCCAAATTGTAAGACGGCTGAATACATCAAGCTGGACTGATTAGCATACGCAGTTATCTGTGAGATTTATTTGCTCTCATGCTTTGAGACAAAAAGGAAACAATTAAAAAAAAAACAGGTCTGGGAAGGAAAAACGGCAGTTTGTGTTGCCATTTCATTCATTTGGGAATACAATGTTCTTCTTGACAGTAATTCAATACATAAAAAATACATTTTAAAGTCAGTTCAGTCTTGACTTGAATTGGTCTGCCTACAGACGCAGACCAATACTGATTGCCACCAGATTGAAGTATGTCACCTCCCAGACGTTCCAAGACCCGATAAATGTCTATTCAACATGTTCAGTTGAAGTTTGTTGGGTCGTGTTTGAGAAAAGTGCAGACTGACGCTGACAGGGTAATGCACTGACCTGTCAAAACATGACAAACATGTCTGTTGCTGTTTTTCTGCGTCAGTCAGTGCACTCTGAACTGGCCTTTTATAATTGAAATGATGGATGGATGGAACTATGAATCAAATGATGGATGGATGGATGGATGGAACGACTAATGGAAACAACTGAAAACGATAGAATGATGAATGGATGAATGGAATGATAATGGATGGAATGACTGGATAACTCGAAATGATAGAATGATTGACAGAACTATAAATGGAATAATGGAAGAAAGGATGGAATGAATGGAACAATGGAAGGATAAATGAAATGGATGGTTTGATGATAAATGGAAGGATGAATTGAAGTATGTATGGATGGATGTAATGGACTGGAAATGATGGATGGATTAATGGAACTGAATGGAATGATGGAAGGAAGGATGCGTGGATAAATGGAACAATGAATGGATCGATGGAACGATTGATGGATGTATGGATAGATGGAACAAATGATGGATAACTCGAAATGATGAATGATTGATGGATGAATGGAACTATGGATGGAATTATGGAAGGAAGGGTGTAACGATTCTGGAAATGACAGAATGATTGGATGGATGAATGGAATGATGAATAAAACAAAATAAGGATGAATGGATGGATAAATGAAACACGAATGGATAACTGGAAATGATTGATGGATGGATGGATAAATGGAATGATGGATGGATGGAACAATGGATTGAATAATGGAAAGATGGATAGATGGATGGAATGATTGATGGAATGATTGATGGATAGCTGGAAATTATAAAATGATGGATGAATGGATGGATGGATGGATGGATGGATGGATGGATGGATGGATGGAATGATTGATGGATAACTGAAAATGTTAGAATGACTGATGGAACTATATGGAATTATGGAAGGAAGGATGGAACGATTGATAGATAACTAGAAACGATGGATGGATGGAATGATATAAGGATGAACGGATAGATGGATAAATGAAACATGGATGGATACACGGAACAATGAGTGGATGACGGGAAATGATGGATGAATGATTGATGGATGGATGAATGAAAGAATGGATAAACGGAACAATGGTAAGAATGGATAAATGGAACTATGGATGGAATGATGAAAGAAAGGATGGATGAATGAATGAATAAATGGAATGATGGATGGATGGAATGATTGTTGGATAACTGGAAATGTTAAAATGACTAATGGATGGATGTATGAATGGAGCTATGGATGGAATGATGGAGGAAAGAATAGAATGCTTGATGGATAACTGGAAACAATGGAATGATTGAAGGATGGGTGGATAGATGAATGGAACAATGGTTGGAATGATATAAGGAAGGATGGATAAATAGAACGATGGATGATAACTGGAATAGATAGATGGATAGATAGATGTAAAACCTTGTGCATTGATTGTGGAGATACTAAATCAAAGTGCATGTAAAGCCGCTTGTTTGTTCCACCCAGTAAAGGATGATAAAGAGATTTAGTGGGTTTTTGTATGGCCCTGTGGGGCATTCTGGAGAGATCCTGTTGTTCTGAATCACACCAGACTATGAGCTGGATTATTGTTCTAACGCAGGCACCAGCTGTGAAACAATTGCTGCCCCATGCAACAATCCCAGGAGTCTCTCATCCTCTCTGATACAGTGTCTTTATATTGCATCCTTGTTTTTTTTTATTTGTGCTTATATCATCTTATGCATGCATGCCTTCCCTTTTTGTGTTTTTGCCTGTCTTCCTAGGTCTCAAACACATAACCGGTGACAAGTGAGCCTGGTTTGAAGGCGGGAGGTAATTGTCACATGCGATTGGGGAGAGACAGAGAGATGATTACAACAGATGCAACAGTGCCAAAGGGCTTTCAGGTTCCCGTCCCTGATCTCTCATCCTCATTAACGCTGTAAGTCACTCCATCTCGACACCATCAGACTGCCACCTCAGTGTACTGACATGACTCTCACTTTACAAAACCCTCAGGAGTTTCACTCCTCGTGCTAAATGTAGGGCAGAGTATTGGAGAAGTGAGACATTCACAACTTTGCACTTCTAATTACATCTTCAGTAAACTAGTTCTTGCTTAGTTTCTGACAGCTGAGCCGACGCCAGGGTCATGCGCCAAGGGCATGCATTAGGGGGCTAGTGACATACTGTGCCCACCCAAAATGACTTGCCAAGTATGAGGAGAAAATGAAGAGGAGAAAAAAATCCTCAGGAGATTTTGCTAGAATTAGCTCACTAGACTGTTTAATGAAGCTGCCTGTAACTGCTGGTCTAGGATCAGTTTCTCCAAGCGAAATCCAAATTTTAGCATTTGTGGAAAGGGAAAAGCTGATTCTAGATATAGATTTATATAGATACATATATGTGTGTGTGTGTGTGTGTGTGTGTATTTATATATTTATGTATATATAATTATTGTACTAAATGGATTATGATAGTGTTTGATAATCTAATGGTATATATATTTCTTGCCTTTTATAATGTAGCTTTGATTATATACTATTCAAATCTTTAGTGCTTCTGATTCAAGTTTGTTTTCCCCATCATATGAGAGGCCATATATCATATTTTTTCTTCTGCTTTGAATAATTGATGTAACATGCTATGGATTCGTCCACCGATGTGAACAGCTCATTAGGGATGAATTTGCATTGGGTTATGCTTTTTTATACAGCAAAAAAGTCCATTCAGCACAAATACTGCATGTGGTTCACACTTAAAAAAATATTAATAAGGCAAAACTAGAGCAGAGCTCTTCCAAAGCATACTGCCTAGCAAATAGTATATTTAGCTTAAATCTGTATCTAGATCAGGAGGAAAAAAAATGCTTCACTCACTCTGCCTGTTCAAAAAGCAGCCAAGTTTTATATGTATGACTCACTTTGATTCCCCGTTGACAGACGTCAATCAGGAAAGACCATGTGCACTCAGACAAATTGGCAACACATTAAACTGATACTGGCCAATATTTATTAAGGATTTATGTTAGAATATTTATTTACTCGCTTGAATTTTTAAGGATTTTATTATGAATCCCAGCCTGACTGTCAGCACTGAACTCAGCAAGATATATTAAAAATTCTCTGTAAACTTATTTATGAATGCAATCTTTTGCAAAGCAGGCTTTTATGAAGCAACCAATCCATACCATCTTACACCATCAACGTCTTAATATTTTATGCAGCGTTGTTTTTCGAGTAAATTAATCTTGTTTCAAAGAGTTTTGGATACTTTTACTGAAAAACTATTTTTAAAATATGACTAATTAAAGCTTATTATTAAGCGCTTTTGGCAGTGCCGGAATTACTCATTTTGTGGACTCGAAGACCTTTCCGTACTAGAGAACAGATGAAAGTTCAAGACCATGTACAAGGACCACATTATCGTAACCAGCGAGTACAATCCACTGTGCATTTTTTTTGCTAAGAACATATAATAATTAGGACTAAAATTTTTAATCTAATTAATTACATGATGTTTTGATTAATTAATCCAATTAATTGCAAAATAAATTTGACTGTGAAAATACCCACAAAAGATTATTTAAAGCTATTTTGTATTAAATAAGAAAGTATCAAGTAAACATTACAATTTGTAGCTTCAGAAAGAAACAGTTTATTTGATTCAGCAAAAAATGTATTGCACATGAACATTTAGGCTACAACGACCTAACGTAAACTACTGAACATAAAAAAAGATAATTTGACAAACATCTCAGTATTTTTTGTTCATACAATGAAAGTCACTGGTAACCAAATCAACTTTATCAACAGTCTTCAAAATACCTTCTTTTATGTTCCGCAAAAAAAAAAGTTTGAAATGACATGAGGGTAAGTGATGGAGTGAATGATGACAGAATTAAAACATTTTTTGGTGAACTATCCCTTTAATGGTTTTATTTTTATTATTTGTTATTATTTATTTATTTATTTATTTTTTGATGAAATGATACTCTAAATAAGAAACTAAATCTGCCAGCAGGTGGTGGTAAATGTCTATAAGAATCATTCATTCAATTCGTTCAAACTGCAAATTCATCCAGGAATTAAGTAAATGGCTCTCTTTATGAACAGGCCTTTGAATCATTGGTTCACACGATTTGTTCAAAACGCAGATTGATTCAGAAACCACAGACACTATGCTATGGCTGCTATGTAATACTATGCTAAGTAATATATTCTCTGCAAAAACTGAGCAAAAACATTAAAATATAACACAATATCAAACTTCTTATTTACTGAACTGTTGTATAAAATCACATTTTAGCTTGTGATAGACCGGGACAAAATCAGCACTCGTGTCATATTGCTCTTGCTGCTCGAGTGATATCCTGTGATATGTGATATATATAATTTTTTTGCCCCAATATCTTGAATTTTAGGGCATAACTGCATTTATGGAGTTATTGCCCTGCATCATATCTGACAACAGTCAGCTGTATAAAATATAAGATGATGTTCAGCGCATTAACTGCGTTCAAATTTTTTAATTGGTTATTTGTTTTTCATAACTAATTAATTAAGTTAACACATTTAACTGCCAGCCTTAATAATAATATGTGACCCTGGATCACAAAACCAATCATAAGGGTCATTTTTTTAATTGAGTTTTATACATCATCTGAAAGTTGAGTAAAGCTTTCTGTTGAGGTATTGAAGGGTGCAAAGAAATCAAAATAATGAGAAAATCCCTTTTAAAGTTGTCCAAATGAAGTTCTTAGCAATGCATATTGCTAATCAAAAATTAAGTGTTAATATGT
>JAHKKF010523475.1:0-18132 GCA_019740295.1 Labeo calbasu | reverse complement strand
GTTAAATAATTGGAAATGGAAATCTTTTGTAATATTATATAGATGTATTTATCATCAATTTTAAAACATCCTTGCTACATAAATGTAACGGAATAATAACTGAAAATCTAAAATTAATATTTAAAGGTGGCCATTATGGGACATTAATTTTTGGTTTTTCAGTAATTGAGTTTTTTTTTTTTTTTTGCAACAATTTCCCCTTGTTAACCATGGTAAAACCACTGAAACATGGTCTCTAGTGGCTTACTGTTTTAACCTATCTCCATTACTAAACATCAGGCATTTTTCGGTTAATGTTCCCACCATTAGAGCCACACACAGTGGTGGATCACATTGTGTGGTGTTTGTTGATGACAAGTGGCTGCATCAGCGCAGCTGCGTGTTTCTAAGATTAGTCTTGTAACGAACCTGACTGAACCGGCGCCGCATGTTCGTCCTGGAGTAGCAGGAGTTTGACCGCTAGTAACCCGTCTCTCTCCCTGCCCCCATCAGCCGCCTTTGTTTTGCCTGCCAGGTAATTCATCACATGAATCTGATGTCACCGCAGGGAAGTGCCTCGTCAGGCCGGGCGAGACTCCCTTTGTCAAACGGCAGGTCTTGTTTATTTGTCTGGCCTATGAATCCACCTCAATCTTTCGTTCTCCGTCTTTTTTTCTAGTGTCTTTTTTTCCTCCAAAGTCAATGTTTATCAGCCCAGGGCTTTTGTCGGCAGCGCTGCGCAAACTGATATGCCGGTGTTTGTTTTCCTAAAGAGCCATCGCCTGCGTGCAGAGCAGGAGTATCTCCCAGCCTGTTTTTGGTGTTCCCATGCTCCTCTGTTGGCTGGGGGAAAACATCAGTCCTGTTTGGTCTCCAAAGCTAGTCACAGGGGACTTGCAAAATTTGACATTGTGTCCTGTAGTGGACCTTCTTGCATATTAGCGTACGAGAACATAAGGGCTTTGGATCAGATGTAGTCTGATAGAAAAGCGAGGTTCAGGGAAGGTTAAGGAGTAGTTCACCCATGATGCTGTTGAACAGGTTTGTGAAGAACAACAGGAACAGATGAACAGCTGATACAGTTTAGGCAAATTCAGCTCGTTTTTTGTTCCCCTGACATAACTTTTTTGTTTAAAAAAGCGAAAAAAAAAAAAAAAGATATATGAACTCCGTTTTTAACCATTTAACCATAAACATTGTAAGTAAAAAAAAAATCTGTTTTTGCCAATAAACTTTTTAAGTGTAACCTAAAAAAAAATTAGTTTACATTTAGAATTTAAAAATGTATATTTAAAGTCATTTTTTATTATTATTATTATTATTATTATTATTATTATTATTATTATTATTATTATGTGAGCAATAACTTCACAATTATTATTTAAATATTGTAAGTTGAAGTTGTTTAAAACATTTGTTATATAAAACATTCATGTTATATAATTATAGTATTATATGAACTTTTTTTTTTTTCTTCAAATAAAAATAGAAATAAAAATCTAAGCGAACAATACCCTTTAAAATTACTTCAAATACATATATAATTGCAGTAAGGTTATAATTAGTTCAAATGAAGTATCAAAAACAAGTAATCATATCGTTTTGTTGAACAAAACTGTTCAAATAGCATTATGCTTTATGATTTTTATCGTACAGCCGTGGAAAACTATCTAATAATGCATTTCATGGATTCTCAGCCGTATAACGCGCCACATCCGGTATTTTGCCAGTTACTCGACATGGGCAAAATGCAATCGAAAATGTTATTTTATTTTTAAATTTATTTTAAACAATTTTTTAATCCAAATACTTTAATTGAATCAAGAAATCGTGACAGCCCTAACTCAAACTTTATTTTTTGGATTACTACTTTTAGCCTAGTTTTCTTTCAAATTTTCCAGTCCTGCTTTTCTGATCATAATTTATTGACTTTGATTTGTGGAAATGATTGTGCATCTGCAAAATATCTTTGTTGTTTGCTATAACGGTGTAATTAAATTCCACTTATCTGTACATTTCACAGCTGAGCAGGAAGTATTCTGACTCTTAGTCAAGGTGAAAAACCTTCCCTTAGAGAGAATTAATCAATAGAAAAAAAAAAAAACTTAAGTCAATAACAAACTTGAGTCCTCATGGCTGCAAGCCTGGTTTGTGTGACTTTAACGTCAAGTTTTATCCTTGAGACTTCTCCTGTCATTGATCGATCAAAGAACAAATACTGACAGCTGAAAAGAGATCCATCCTCAGTGAAACGCACAATTAGCTCTCCTGAATTACAGCTACAGGGATTTATGTCAGCTTTATGTCAGTAGTGAGTGTGGTTTTCGTGCTTTGTATGAGACTGGATGCTTATCGTTTAGTAACACGCCAAGTGTTCTGCATTAAGAGCCGTGCAACCGCAAGGCTCGTTTCACCAACTGATATGAGAGATAAGACCGAGACTGGAGCAAAAGTCAAACCAATTCACACACACACAAATGCAGTTACAAAGTTCTCCTGTTTGGTTTTTGAAGTGAAAGTGATCATATCAAATGAAAACCGTCATTTCTGCTTTTCTTTAACCTTTTGTTATTTTCAATTGATTTTTGGCCACTTCTGGTTTTCACTGTTCCTTTCTAAAGGATCAGTTCTTCTAAAAAATAATCTTGCTAATAAAATGCTAGTTGGATCCAGCAAAAAAAGTTTGTGCAAGACGTGTTTTTGTAATTCAAGTTCCAGTCACCTGTTTCAGTCTGCGTGGATCACCCTCGCTTTCCTGTCGTACCACCTGTCGACATCCATATGCGTTTCCTTCACTTTCCACAGTACCGCCAGCCACCTGTTTCCATTTGTAACTCACTTTCTTTGTCTTCTGTTCTGCTGTACAGGCACCTGTTTTTTATGCATGTGAAAGAGGATCTGCATCGAGGACATCTGCGGATGTGCTCCGAACAGGCAGAAGAGCTCAGCGCACTCCTGGCCCAGGCAGAGTTCGGTGACTATAACCAGAACACGGCCAAGTACTGGTACACTGAACTCTGTGGCACAGAGCCCAACCAAACCACCATCAACAGGTAAACAAACATGCCAATCACTGTTATCTCTGTAAACTTGTTTGTTTTTGTTTGCTTTTTTTTCTGGGTTTAATAGAAATGACAGAAAATAGCTGTTGTTCGGGGGGGAAAACAAAACATGTTTATGTTGGTGAATTGTATTACAAATATATTAGAAACATTTGCTGTGGTGATCAACGTCATGTCAGAAATTGTGTTAGTAGAGTTTAGCTTCCTTGTATTGAACCCAGAGAATTATCTATTTTAGAAATCGATTAGAGAGAATAAAGGAACTCTGGTCACTTGATTTGGCGCAGTATTTTTCTGTTAATATGTAATTTGATGAGAAGAGTCATAGACTTGCTTTATAGGCAATGTTTTATATACACTTAAAGGAGAAGTCCACTTCCAGAACAACACTTTACAAATAATGTACTCACCCCCTTGTCATCCAAGATGTTCATGTCTTTCTTTCTTCAGTCGTAAAGAAATTGGTTTTTTGAGGAAAACATTTCAGCATTTTTCTCCATATAATGGACTGCTATGGTGCCCCGATTTTTGAACCAAAATGCAGATTAAATGCAGCTTCAAACGATCCCAGATGCGGTTGTAAACGATCCCAGCTGAGGAAGAAGGATCTTATCTAGCGAAACGATCAGTTATTTTAATAAAAAAAAAATACCATTTGTATACTTAATGCCAAACGCTCATCTTGTCTTACTCTGCTTGGACTGTTTTTTTCCATTCATGACAGTTAGGGTATGGTGAAAAACTCCCATCTCATGTCCTCCCTCAACTTCAAAATCGTCCTATGTCGCTGTTTTATCTTTTTTGTTAAGGGTGTTTGATCTTCTTTGCATGTTCACTTTGCAAAGACTGTGTTGGTACTTCTGCAGCGACGTAGGATGATTTTGAAATGATTTTTGAAGTTGAGGGAGAAAATATGATTGGAGTTTTTTGACATATCCTAAATGTCTTGAGTCAGAATACACAGAGTTCAACGAGAGGTGATAAAATAAATGTAAATGCATGTAGTCATGCAGTTAGTATGAAAACATTCCAGACTGTTTACCCTAAAGAAAAAAAAACTAAAATGTATTTGAAATATATTTATTTTATGCAAAGTATACTACAAATACATTTAGATATTTATGTACTTATTAAAAATACTGTGTAATTGTACTTTTAGTGTACTAAACTGGTATGCGTAATGTCTGCTAAATTGGAACTAATTTTGTGCTTAATGCATTTTAATTCTGCAGAAGTAGTGTTGAAGTCCAAATAAAGATATACTCAAGTATATCTGATTGTGCTGAAGTGAAACTATTGCAGTATTGCTATACTTCAGGTACACTTTAAATATCTTGCAAGACTGATATTATTCAAAGATCATGCAGTCCTCATCAATAGTGATGTTAAAACACATTTTAGGCTTAATATTAAGAAATGTGCATTGTGTACTCCTAGATAAAGTTTAATTATAACTTATAAGTCAGAAGTGATATGTCAGTAAATATGTTAATAGATTTGAAATACAGTTGGTATAAAATAAATATATTTCAAATATATTACACTTTTTAACTAGGGTGCACGTGCACGTTTAGGGTGCACATATTTTTGCAACTACATTGCAGGGCTGATGTTATGTTCACTGTGTTGCAGTTTCGCTTGTAAGATGTAAACACATCTGTTGTGAACACAATGTAATGTTAAAAGTAAAATTAAAACCGAAAACAAAATGTAATATAAAGTATAATATAAGCTGACGCCCACAAATTGTGTTAAAATAAAATTGAGATCCTACAAACTGCCATCTAGAAGAAGCAACGAGAGTGTACTTTCTCAAAATGGTACTTTAGTGTAAAGCTTGTAATTTCTATCCTCAAATACATGTTTAAACTGGTTGTTGGGTGTTTAGGTAATTACTTACTGGACCAAGTCAAGGGAGCTGAGCTGTAATCTGTGCGCTCTTGTGAACATCTTATCCAGAGCCGCGTGGATGTAAACAAAGCTCTCCTAACGCTGTTTGACTAATTACACTGCTCCTTTTATAGAGTTCTGTTCAGACTCTTCAGCTTGTTTGGTTTAGATAATAGACGACCTAATCAACTGCAATCAAAGAGGATTAATGAAATCAGTCTGTACTGATTAATCATCATTGTCACCAAATCAAATTAAGACTAATGCGTACAAGAAGAAAATCAAAAGGTTTCATACAGGGAAGCACGAAGCTGTGGACTTTGTCAGTGATTGACGTGTTGTTTACTTGTTTGTGCGCAAAATATTGGCAACTTTATTGGTGTTGCCCATGTTAACATAGTCTTTTAAAAATAACTACCAGTTGGTTTTATATGGCTGAAACCGAAAGCAAATTGTTGTTTCTTGAAATATTGTTTCAAGTTTAAACAATAAATCATGGTTGTTATTGGTAATAATATTAGTAATAGTCACATAGCTGTAATGTAATGTAAAATAATATAAAATAACGTTATAATGTAGTGTGTGTGTGTGTGTGTGTGTGTGTATTTATTTATTATTTTTGTGTATGTATGTATGTATGTATGTATGTATGTATGTATGTATGTATGTATGTATGTATGTATGTATGTATTTATTTGTTTATTTGTTTTGTTTGTTTGTTTGTTTGTTTGTTTGTTTGTTTATACATTTTTATTTAGTATTATTTTTATTTTTTTTATTATTTTTTTTTGTTGTTGTTGTTGATGTGGCAGATATTGTAATTGAGTAATATCCAGGCATAATATAATATAATATAATATAATAAAATATAATAATTTTGTTGTTGTTGTCTTTTATTTTATTCTTGATTGTATGTTATTTTCTTGTTTTGTTTGTTTGTTTGTTTGTTTTTGTTTTATTAGTCTGATACGGCATATTTTGGAATTAGGTAATATCCAGATATTATATTATATTATATTATATTATGGGCCTTTTTATGTCATTTTTTAATATTTTGAGGTCATTTGAAGCATTTATTTAATTGTAAATTGTAAGTAAATAGTTTAGATTTAATTGAACAATCTTCAGACTAAGTTAAATGGATTCATAACTTTAGCTATCATATGTTACCAGCCATAATAAACATAATGATCAACTTTCAATATTGTTTAGATTTTTTTTTTTTTTTTTTTTTTTTTAAAAACCAAACGTAAAACTTGAAACTGAAAACAAATATTCCCAAAGGTTTTTTTTTTCTTCTTCAGCCTCTCTCCTTCGTTTCATGTGATCAGCTGGCATCATTTTCCTCTCAGACTCAATGTCTCTTTTGTTCTTTTGGCAGTATCATAGCCAAGCACAAGGCTCTGGAGGGTTTGAGCCAAGCGTCGGTGGAGTACCAGGCCCTGCAGCTGGTGTCGTCTCTGGAGCATTATGGGGTGGAGTGGCACTGGGTGCGGGACGCTGAAGGACAGAGGTTAGCTATCGGCGTGGGACCAGATGGTATCGCTATCTGCCGAGAGGACTTCAGCCTGGTTAACAGGTTAGAATGTGGCAAGGCATAAAGTGCTCTCGATTGCATAACTGTCATAAAATAACGCCCCGTCATGTAATATAAATCAATTTGTGCCATCGCTGCCTTTCAATAATGTCTCTTTTTCTCTTTAATGCAGGATATCTTATCCCATAATACAAATTGCCACGCAATCAGGGAAGAGCGTGTACTTGACAGTCACCAAGGAAACCAGCGACAGTGTGGTCCTGCTGTTCAAATTAATCAGTAATCGAGCGGCCAGCGGTCTGTATCGGGCCATCACAGAGACTCATGCCTTCTACAGGTGAGACCCATTTATACAGCACCATAAAACCCTTCAGCGAGCACAATTACATTCTAAAACATGATTTTTTTTCACGTTAATGTGCAGTTAAGCAGCTCTGCCGAGCTTAACGTGACACACACCTTGTGCAAACGACTTCTGTTACGTGACTTTGAGTGTCAAGCGTTTCTGGACCACTCAAAATATTTTATTTTTTGCACACTGTTATCATAGATGGGAAATAATCTGTCTTTGGGCTGTTTATTGTTACAAGCTCTATCGTACTTCCTTTGTGGAAAGCTTATGTGTCAGCAGTTTAATTTGCTCTGTTGTGAGGAGTTTTGTGCTTCTGTTCTTTGTCAGAAAAGTACAGGATTATGTGCTTTTGTTTTGGACTTTCTCTGAGCATAGTTTTCATTGCAAACCAGCTTCAGCCTTTCTTTTGTAAACAGGTAGCTGTGAGAACGTCTTGCATCGTTAAACACGTTACAAAGTAACTAAAAACAAATAAGATGTGGGTCAGTCTTAAAAATGCGAAAACGTGTCGTAACATTATTCTGAAATATTCTAGAATTTAAAAAAATTATTGAAAATAATAAATTCTATAAAGAAAATCCAATCAATCAATAAAATCCCATAAATAAACAACAATGAATTAACTGATTAATTGTATTTTATTTATTGTATTTTTTTTTTTAATATATAAATGAATCACATAAATGAATCAACAAATGCATAAAAGTCCAATCAGTCAGTTAAAATAAATAAATAATTAAATAATAAATAAAATCAGTAAATCAATAAATGAATAAAATACAATTAATTAATCAATGAATACAATCTCATAAATGATTAAATTCATATCATTAAATAAAATCCCCTAAATACATGAATAAAAATGAATGAATGGATTGATTGATCCATTCTGTATTTTATTAATCAATCAGTCAATGAATCTCATAAATCAACAACAATCAGTCAATAAAAAGATAAATATATAAAGAAATAAAATAAATCAATAAATAAATAATAAAATTTCATTAATTAATCAATGAATAAAATGCCGTAAATAAATAAAATCCCATAAATACATCCCATAAATAAAAACTATTGAATTGAATTGAATTGAATTTAATTGATCGATTGATTGATAAGCCAGGCAATAAATCGCATGAATCAAAAAATACATAAATACATCAGTCAGTCATTCAGCCAATGAATCATATAATTGAAGCAACGAATACATAAAAATCAATCATTCAATAAATAAATAAATGAATAAAATCCCATCAATTAATCAATAAATAAACAATTAAGTACAAGCTCCCATTTTGGACCAGTTAATGTGCTTTCTCTCTAAAATTCACTTTTTTTTAAATTTTTTTTTTTTAAATTTTTTTTTTTTTTTTTTTTTTAAGGTAATTCTCGTAATGCAGTAATGTTTTAATTGGGGGGAAAATGTGTTTATTTGTCATGGAAATGCCACAGAACATAATTAAATGCTTCTCCTTATGCAAAATGATTTTTGGTCGTTTTTGATTTTGGTTAAACGTACAGTTATAATTTTGGGTTTCGTTCAATCTAAGAGACGTTACGCTGTAGCAACGTGCTCCCATTATTCAGCCTATGGCAAATTTACACTGCAAAGGTAGTGCTTCTGAAGTGGCATTTATGTGTCTGTTTAATGCTGCTGGAAAGTGGCATAAATACAATTACACCGCAAGCATAGCTATATACTTTGATACTAAGGGCTGAGGTGGGTCAGAGCTGGCATAATTTAATGTACCTTTTATACAACATTTGCATCTTTACACCGAATTTTAAGCAGGCATTAACTGCTGTGTAAAGACACTTCTGGACAGCCTCTTAATAAAACAGCTTTCACCTGTTTAAGTGTTAGTATAAGGTTTCATCAGTCCCCGATAAGAGCTTTTATTGCCAAGACGTTGGAGAACAGCTGCTGCTCTCTACCCTTGAACTCTAACAAGCGGCAACATCCTTCATTTTCACAACCACAGCACCTTTCCAGTCGCCCATTATCACTGATGGATAATGGATCGTTTGAGCTGCTGTGTGGCAGGCGCCGAGCAGATAATGTGCTAGCGTGTAATATGCGGTCTCGCTCACCCATCGCTCTTGTTTTTGTCTGCAGGTGTGACACGGTAACAAACGCCGTCATGATGCAATATAGCCGGGATTTCAAGGGTCACCTGGCCTCGCTTTTCCTCAACGAGAACATCAACCTTGGTAAGAAGTATGTATTCGACATCCGGCGGACCTCCAAGGAAGTGTACGACTACGCCAGACGCGCGCTGTACAACGCCGGGATTGTGGACATGATGTCCAGGCCGGGGGAGCGCACGCCGTCGTCCCGCTCGCCGTCCCGGGACCAGGAGGGGGCGCTGGACTGCGGGGGCTGCCAGCAGAGCCGCTTGCTGCAGGAGAAGCTGCAGAAACTGCGGGAGGCGCTGCTGTGCATGCTGTGTTGCGAGGAAGAGATCGACGCCGCGTTCTGCCCCTGCGGTCACATGGTGTGCTGCCAGAACTGTGCTGAACAGCTGCAGGTCAGAGAACATCGAGGTTTAAGTACATTTTGCCAAAAAACTGTCAAAAAATGTCAGGGTGATAAAGCGGTGTAGATATCATAATGAAGAAAAGTAGCGTGGGATAATCTTTTAGTCTTGCTTCCAAAAAATATAGAAGTCATTTTATCAAATTAAAGTCATGCGGTGCAACCACCTGTCAGAAATGAAACAAAATATAAGATAATTTGACAGCAAGGCAGTTCAGGTTGCAAATAAACATTTGTGTTTATATAAGATGTCCATGTACTGTGTATATTTATGTATATATAAACACACACACACACACACATATAGGCAATACTTTTATTTTTATATATATATATATATATATATATATATATACATACATACATACATANTTATGTATATATAAACACACACACACACACACATATAGGCAATACTTTTATTTTTATATATATATATATATATATATACATACATACATACATACATATAATATATGACATATATATATATATATATATGACATACATGTATAAGTAATATTAATATTTTGAATTACATTTTATTTTTATACTTCTCATTTTCGATTTTTAATTTTAGAGGGTTTTTCGTAGTTTTATTTATTTATTTATTTATTTATTTACTTTTTAATTACTTTTTATAACTTTTTTTTCTACCTCAACATAATTGCCAGGGCATTTTTAAACATTTCTAACATTTGTATAAATTTGTTTTTAATGTAATATTTTTATTTCTATTTTCAAAAACAGTTTTTAATAGTTTTAGATCTTCATATTAAAAAAAAAAGAAGAAGAAGAAAAGAAAAGGCACGAATGGCATGTATTCAAAATGTACAAAAACAAAAGCTGGAATTTTACTAAAATGTTTAGATATGAAATAACTATGTAACATAATGATGCCTAGTTTTGCATAATCCAGTGAATTAAATTCTTTAATTTTCTCTTTCAGTTTATAATTTGATGGAAATTAACCAAACGATTCATAATAAATGACATCAGTACAAAATTATTTGATTTTATTCATTTATTTTGTTTATTTATTTATTTTTATTTAGTTATTTGCTGGCATTTTACTAAAATGTTTAGATATGAAATACCTCTGTAATGATGCCTAGTTTTGCATAATCCAGTTAATTGAATATTTTCTTATTTGATTATTTTCTTTTTTAATTTATAATTTGATGGAAATAACCCAAACAATTTATCCATAATAACTGACATCAGTACAATTCATTCATTCATTCATTGGTTAGTTTTACTAAAATGTTTAGATGTGAAATAACCGTAACGATGCCTAGTTTTGCGTAATCCAGTTAATTAAATACTTTTATTATTTGATTGTTTTCTTTTAAATTGATGGAAAAAAACCAAACGATTAATTTAAAACAAATGATATCGTTACAAAATGACTTCACAATAACATCATAAAAATCAGTTTATCAGCTGTAAAATATAAAAAGCTCGCTGCAATAAACAAGTAAACTCTGCATCCTATCACACGTCTTAAAGTTGTTCCTTTAGTGCATTGTATCATCACACTCACTTTTAGATAACATAAAACTGCTAATTGCTGTGTAAACACATTTACCGTGATATAAGCAGTACGAAAAATCTCTTCTGTTGACACGCCGCCCAGACGTAATTGGGACTATCTACCACATGACCGTTATTTGCAGGCAATATAACAATGTTACATACTGATTAGGTCTCTCGTTATCTCCGTACAGTCATGCCCGGTGTGTCGGTCAGAGGTGGAACACGTCCAGCACGTCTACTTGCCTACATGCACCAGTCTGCTCAACCTGACCATCGGCGGCGGCGACAACAGCCCCCAACCCATCCACCGAGGCATGGCCTCCCACACCTGCACTACCAACGACTACAACACCACTGAGAAAATCTACCAAAACTAAGCTCGCCTGCCTCTTTTCCACAGGACTTTGATTTCATTCGACACGGCGGGGACTAAGAGTCCGAGCGCTGCGCCGGTCGAGCTGCTCCGCGAACAAAACGGAGCTCTTTTGATGTTTGTGAATGTTTGTCTTCTAAATTAATTGTATCAGTTGATCTGATAAATGTATTCTGAGTGTTTTTCTTTGACTTTTTTTCATACGCAGCAGCATGCGAACATTTGATGTTTTTGCCTCGTAACCTGCACAAATCTGTATGCCATGAGGAAATGTATTGTTTAGGAAGCTTTCCTTTTCCCTAATTTAATTGCGTTTTACATTTGCTTTTAATATGCAGCGTCCACTTTGTTTCTTTTGCCGTGGATTTGAGTTTGTTTTAGGTTTGTTTTGAGGTTTTCATCGTTTCCATGCCAATGAAGAGGTATTTATGGCGAGGGGGCGCAGACCCTCGCGGCACTTTGAGTAGAGAGGAAGTCGTCAAACTACTGATCCTCCATTCGTATGTAGATTCGCAGCTTCCATAACCGACTCTCCGAACCCGATTGGCAAACACTCCTTGAGGCCCAGAGCTTTTATTTCACAGTTATGGTCAACCAGTGATTTGCTTTGAATTTAAAGGGTACTGAATGATCTCTCAGTGCAATGCTAACCATTTTTAAGAAGAGATTTTGACCTTTTATGCTTTGTTTTTGTGGATGATGTGGGAAGTTCTTTTATAGGAAGGCTAAAAAAAGATTATCTAATCGACACTGTCACTTTACCAAGGAGTTTCCTAAGTGTATTGTTCCTAGGGGTTTGCCTTAATGTAGCAGCAACACGGTGTGTTTGATATGCATTCTTTCTTTGCACAGACTATTATTGAGAGATGAAGAGGACTATTTTCTTTACTGCTGACATCTGATATCGAACAGTCACAGCAGGGGATATTTTTTCAATTTGTACAAGTAGGATTTGTTTCTGTTTGTTTGAAGCAAAAACTATGCTCTGTAAATACAGAAATAACTCTCAATCTTTTATATTTCTTTGAAAGAGAGGTATTAATAAAGCTGTTTTTTTAAACTAACATTGTTTGCGTATGCGTTTTGTCCTAGATTCTTGCTTTGTTTTTCTCACTTTAATGTGGAAATATACTGGTAATAAATTTACTTGGGTATATTATAAACTGCAAGTTAAAAGTTATAAAACATAAGCCGTATAAAACAACTTCTGACCCTCCCAGCGTACAAAACAACTCTGAGGGCAAAAGTCTCTGAGTCATCAGGCATTAGTGCTAACTCAGGTTAGACTGATGGTGAGGATCAGAGTAAAAATGTGACCATGGACTACAAAATCAGTCATAATCAGCGTGGGTATATTTGTAGAAATGGCCAACAATACATTGTATGGGTCAAAATTTTTGTTATATCAAAACGTAATTTGTGATTAGTAATGTGCATTACTAAGAACTTCATGTGGACCACTTTAAAATCGATTTTCTCAATATTTTGTTTTTCAGACTCAGACGTTTAAATGTACTACATTGTCTGATCAAAGTAGACATGATGTGGTTCTTTTTGTATCCACATCTATTATAATGAATACGTTTTAAATTATTTTACTGAATTAAAGTAAAGAAATGACTTCTTGAAGAGGCGAACATCTATTAACAAAGTAACACAATAACCCCATTTCACACACACAGGCTTTTCTGGTAAATTAAACTTCGAACAAGACCTCAATACTGGTAATTTTGCTCTGGCAAAGAAGTTGTAACATTACCAGTAAATTACCTGTAACGTGGTTTTGTGTACTCAGAACAAGATTGACACAGAACAAGTATGAGCACGTATGTGTTCGGAACGCGCTTCTACTGGGCCAATCATAACATTATGATGCAGATGACAAATTTACTCCGCTGTGTAGTTTTGGTGTAAAGTCATCTAATACTAAGGTCGCATCTGAAAACCTAGGCGGCTGACTTGTTGCCTCGCTGCCTTATCCGGAAGTGACTTAGCAGGCAGCGGTTGCGCATGAAGTCATCTCAAGAAACTGATTTCCCACATGCTTCTGAGGCAGCGCCATGGTTTAATGATCTACAACAAAATAGAACGAGCTTTGGTGATAACTACAAGAATATTTAATTACTATAACAGGGCAGCGCAGAGGTACAAAGTAACAGTTTCTGACTTTTTTCCGTCAGGGTTAGGGTTGTGTGAATGCTTTACATTTTTTGAAATAATTTCTGAGCATTAAACATCGATTGTCAGTCTTTATTCACCTGTTTCTTGTGCTTTCTCATAAAAACTCATTAACATAAATGGTGTAAATTGCATCACTAATGTCATAGTTCCTATATAGCAGCGCATATTTGGAGATTGGAAATTAAAATAATAGCACATTTGTCTCATTTATTAAAGGAACACTCCACTTTTTTTTTGGAAATAGAGTTAAACAGTTGAGTTTTACTGTTTTGACTCCATTCAGCCAATCACCGGGTCTGGCGGTAGCACTTTTAGCATTGCTTAGCATAGATTATTGAATCTGGTTAGACCGTTAGCATCTCGCTCAATAATGAACAAAGAGTTTCGATATTTTTCGTATTTAAAACTTGACTCTTGTGTAGTTACATCGTGTACTAAGACTGCCGGAAAATTAAATGTTGCAATTTTCTACACCGATATGGCTAGGAACTATACTCTCATTCCGGCGTAATAATCAAGGAACTTTGCTGCCAGACCATTGGTGCAGCAGGCGCAATGATATTACGCAGCACCTGAAAATAGTCTAACTTCCGTCAACATAATCAACGTGACCACCTGCTTTCCAGGGAGACTATTTTTCAGGCGCTGTGTAATATCATTGCGCCTGCTGCAGCCATGGTACGGCAGCAAAGTTCCTTGATTATTACGCCGGAATGAGAGTATAGTTCCTGTCGGTCTAGAAAATTGCAACTTTTTTTATTTTCGGTCAGTTTTAGTACGCAATGTAACTACAAAAGGGTCAACTTTTAAATAGGAAAAATAGTGAAACGGCCAATTTGGAGCGAGATGCTAACGGTCTAATCAGATTCAATAATCTATGCTAAACTATGCTAAAAGTCCTACCGCCAGACTGAGAGATTGGCTGAATGGATTCGAAAACGGTAAAACTCGACTGTTAGGGGAGTTGGAAAATGAGCCTATTTTCAAAAAAAAGTGAAGTGTTCCTTTAAATGAAAACTATAAACTGAGATGAAAAATTTACTTCAGCCAGAAATTTTATTTTACTATGGTAAAATAAATATTCAGCAGTATCTTCAAAAGATTTTTGAATTTTGCCGCACTTTTCTTCTTTATAGTGTTCATATGACCACTAGTAAATACCCTAAATTTGGTTATGCTAGTGTGTGTGGAAATCTTTAAACCAAGTGTTACAACTAGTCCTGTGTTAGTTTGTGCCCTGAGCTTCCCTATTGATTTCTCGCTACAAATAACATCAAAACTGAAAAAAGTTGGTCGGAAACATACATTTTCATACAACTGACCACCAAACACAACCTTTAGATACCATCTTTATTTTTTCCCTCAACTATCACGGAATGGAACGCACAGGATTGTGGGATATCAAGAGCAGTGAGGGGTACATCTGCTGCCTTCCAAAATCGACCAGAAGAAGGTATGTAAGGAGGCAGGAAGTGAAGCTAACATTGGATTTGATGCTTTGCTACCTTGAAATGTGTCCTTCCTAGGCAGCATTTTTCCGTTTTCGGATGCAGCCAATGTCTCTGGGCCAAAAACAGCCCAGACTGCATTCATGTGAACGTTTGGCACAAAAATGAAAACATCAACAAAAACTGACCGCGTTTACCCCATCATGTTTACAAACACAACACCGGGAGGCGCAGTTGTTTAGAGGTCATTTCTGGTGAATGATGTCACAGAATTTAGCGGTATTTTGAAATGGATGTGTGAATGGCGCTTTACCGGTAAAAAGACGGAACGTCGTTGCCTGTGTGAACAGCGCATATTTGTATTTACTGGTCGTTCCGTAATTTTGTGGCGATTTATTGGTATTACTTTGTGAAAGGAACTGTTAGCCTAACTTTATAAAGTTATTTGACCTAATTTGTTATTGTTTGTTTCAAAAAGTTATGGTTTTGTTTTGAAATATTTATAATCGTTTGTCTGACAGTTATTGAAAGTTTTAATGACGCAACAACGTTAGATATGAAATTGTATAACTCCAAAAAAAAAAAACCTTATGATACTCATCATGGTTCAAAAAAAGTATGTATAGTAAAATTGTAAATAGAATTTACATAGAAAGCATATTAAATGCAAGTAAAGAGTATGCTTTTATGTTTGTGGATATAAAATGACAAAATATCACTGAAATAATGTCCCATCGTCATTAAGTGAAACCGATATATTTATGTAAAAATGAAACTCTTATTCTGACCTTATTCTATATATATATATATATATATAAAAATGTAATCATACTAAATTTTATTATTTAAAAAAAAATAAAAATGATTAAAGCCTCCTTGCTGACAAATGAGTAAAACCTTAAAAGATAATGGTTAAAGATTTAACATTGCAGTTAATTAGTATTTGGGGGCTGCACTGTGACCCTTAAATAGAGTCTTTTATAGTCATCCAATAATTATTTTTCTAAATATGCGTGGCAAGATTTTTTGTTATATTAAGTATTGTCACACTGAATGACATGTTAGTGGGTGTCTTCTATAAAAATGCTAAAAATATATGACAGTTATTTTTTGCTTAGAAACAATTAATGAAACAGGACACATTCCAATATACGGAGGAAAAATGATAGCTGTATTAAAATGTATTGTTGTTTGTATGCATTGCAGAGTAAATTGTTATCTTAGACATCCTTGTTTTTGTTTTAAACATTTGTTTGTGAATCAGAGACTATATGTACATCATTGCATGTGCATATAGCATATATTCTTTGTTCCAGCTGATCTCTCTTTGTTTGCACAATTCTGCCTAAGGGAAATTAGCTTTGACCCACATGACCTGTGCATATAGGGCTCTGCCTAAACACTGCCACTGTGCAAATCAGATCCTGCGTCTCCTTCAGATTCAAATGAAGTGTACAAACATACTGTATGTAGCAGTGTTTTGGAAGTCATGTCAGTGTGCTTCGCCTCTGTGTATGTGTTTAACAGCACCTTACCAAATTCATTTGAATTTGAGTTACAATCATGAACATATTTTCAACATGGCAAACAATTTGCGTGATCTCTGACAGCGATAAGTTAACAGCATACTGTTTCATCTTTTATTTATCGTGTGGATCATTTAAAGAGATATTAATTATACATGACTGGGCAAATGTGTTACATCAAAGTGCATATCCTTAGTTTAGATGGCAATTTTCATAGCCTTACAGCGCCCTCTAGTGGTAAAGAATAATGTTACTGTCAAAATTGGCCACTGAGACACTGAGAAGACTCTTATTCTAATACTGAATGTGATATTACAGTGTGAATATGTATGATATATGCTGACAATTGTTTTACTGTACAAGCAGGAGTCTGTCTGATTTACCACATCCACTAACCCAATGAATAGTATTTCTGCACATTTCTGATTCAAAACTATTTAGTTTTTCCAGTCTACCAATGCTTTAATTTAGGAGTGTGTATAAGATGTGTGTGATGAATGTGATGTTGAAAATTCAACAACTATATTTGCTAGTCATTTTTACTTATGAATAATGTAATCAGAATCAAGCCTGCCCATTTCAAACTGATATATTATTAGTATTGCTATTATGTCTTTGATGTTTCTTCTAAAAGGTCTTATGAGAATTAAAAACAGAAACAAAAGCAATTGCTTACATATCTAAACATATGGAGCAATATAATTCATATGGGTAACTTCAGAAATAATATAGTATGTTGCTAGTTTCCTGTGAAACTCTTGAGACAGCAGGAGGCGCCAATGCTCTAAAATCTTAATCACCTCTGTGTTTTGCAAGTTAGTCGTTTTCTTAACATTTTGTCTGAATTTAACAACGTGAATCATCATTGCACCCCCACAGACAAAATGCAGCTTGATTCATCTGTGGTTTCGCAACCACACAAATATCATAACCACAGTTGTTATTAAAGAAGTCATTTGTTTGATAGAGGGGTTTGATATGATCTACAGTGGTTTAATTGCAGGTATTTCTCATCCAGTTTCTTTTTAAAGAGAACTGGTTGAACTTCTGTTGGTGACCTCCATTGAGCTCTCTGCTTAAGCTCAGTGTAATATGGATGGGTTGACACTAAAAAACATTTGATTCAATAAAGGGGATCTGCAGAGGCTCCATAAACATAAAATGTGCCTGCTTGGACCTGAATTGCCTCTAACCAGACATTTATGCCGGTCTTATCCACAGTGTTTACAAGACCAGATCAGCCCAATTACCCTCCTGTAGCTAAGCAGATGGTCTCCCGTTTAGCCAAAGTTCATTATTTTTGTTGAAATACATTTGCTTTCAGTGTGAGAGCAGAGTTTGATTTTAGACTAGACTGGTGAAGGCAAGCAGGAGAAACAGGTCAAGCCTACAATTTAGCCATATTTAAAAATTATATTTGTTATCATTTAAAATTATACAAGGATGCAGATAGTTTTGCCAAAGTTTCCAGAGACTTCTCTCTTTCTCTTATTTCCTCACATGTATATATTATCATTATGTGTAGCACAGTTTATACAAATAGATGGGATTGAGATTGGGAAATTATGGACCAATGAGATTTCGCAGTGGGCGGGGCAAAATAACAACGCTGTAGAAATACAAACCAAGGTACTGACTGAAGTTTTGTCGCTTTTCGCGGTTATAACTAAGATAAAAACTCACATTAACAGCGACTGGATTTAAAAAAAAAA
>JAHKKF010523470.1:0-15211 GCA_019740295.1 Labeo calbasu | reverse complement strand
AAATATTATAACCATTTATATTTACTAGATCGTCTGATAATGTTTGATCAAGATGTGTCTCAGTTACTGCTAAAACATGAATATTATTTGTAATCAAAACATCAGATATTTCATCAAGTTTATTCCGAAGGCTACAAATATTAATGTGAGCTAATTTTAATCCTTTCTTTGGTAACTTTATTAGTACTGACATAATTTAAAAGAAAATTCTTAATTTCATCCAAAAGACAAGTCTACTTCGCTACCTTAAGGAGGCCATAGGTCTACTTTGACTTGGAAGTCCTCCTCGCTTTCTCATTGCTATCATTTTTAACTTTTGTTGCTGGATATGTGATTAATTTATCATAACGAAGATAAGCTATCTTTCCCCTCTCTCTTGCAGCTTTCAGTTCTGGCATAAGCTCTTTTCTCCTTAAACGCACATGTTCCGGGAAGTCTTCATTCAAATATATATTTGTTCCTTTGAGGTATTTCGCTCTCTCCAGCACTGCTTCTTTGTCTTTATATTTAAGAAATTTAACCACAATAGGTCGAGGTCGACTAGAATTCTTATTTCTCATCCTTCCTATTCTGTGTGCTTTCTCCAAAGTAATTTTATTTTGACCAAGCTGTAGTTTCTCCTGAATTATCTGCTTTACTTTCTCTTCAGCTTCACACCATTTCTCATTTGGAGACTCTGGAATGCCTTCCACCACTATATTATTCTGTTTACACTGACCATCCAAATAATTGGCTTTAGGATCTAATTGCACCAAAGGAAACCAATATCTGAGTAAGATATATGCAGAGATGCTTTGAGGCAATGGTTTTGCCTTATGATTTGGCAGGAAGTAACACAGGGTTAATCAATTATAAGTAAGAAGGGACTCTCACATGATATTAGCCTTGTGTACTGCCGTGACCTTGCGGCGGCCTTTCTCCCTGGCCAAGTTAAAGGCATACTCAGCGATCCGCAATGAATTCACACGTGTGATGATCTTTAGACTCTCCACCACCCCGGGAACATTCTGGAAGAGAGGAGATTTTAACTTGAGGAATCAGTGTAACTGGTGTCCTTAAACTATGAGAGACCCAAACACACGGACCTCATGCTCCAAGTTGCTGTATTCTCCTTCAGTGTTTTCCCTAATTATGATGACATCAATGTCTTTGTGGCGGGTCGGGACTCCAGGAAGAGACTGACAGTGCATGACGTTTGCATACAGGTCTAAAGATGTACTGTGGGAGAGTTAAAACTATTAATATGAATTAACCCAATGGATTTGCCACCGACAATCAAGTAAAGGAAAAAAACACATCCAAGATATCTTACCGAAGCAAATTGTTCTTGGATTTATGAAATGGAGGAAGGTTGTGATTGGTCTCTATGTTACCTGTAAAAGATTCTTAGTTTATACCATACACAGTAGGAATGCACTGCAATTTAAAGGAATATTTCACCAAAAAATTTAAATTAGCTGAAACTTTACTCTAAGACATTTTAGATTTAAACCAAAATACAAGTTCATAATCCATTATAATGCTTCCTCCATCCCCTGCTGTCCTCTTACATCAAAATCCAGCAATATATTTGTTTTAGCTTGTAAACAATGCTTGATCCGTGCATATTTCTCTCCCGGTTCAGACAAGACTACATTTCGGCCAGAAGTGACGGCTGGTTAAAACGCCAACCATATAATAATTATATACCATGTAATATAACTCATCTACAGCTTTTATAGCCTAAGGGTGAGTAAATAGTCACAAATTTTAATTTTGCCTGAACTATTACTTTAAATATGATAATAAATCTATGGGGTCATTCCGTGTCAACACGACGGAAGGTCCCCGGCTCAAATTTTTGATATTGCTAATATTTTTTCTGAAGAAAGAAAGAAAGACATGTATACTTATGAAAGCCAAAATGTTAAATGTCATGGATGAATATTTACTGAGTAATCCACTATTTTGTAGAGGGGGGTCAAAATTGCAATTTTCACCTGCGATTCAGAGCCAAATTACAGGGGGTAATCCTCATGTTATTTTTACACAGAGATTGGTAGGTCTGTTAGTAAAACCTGTTGACTTCATTAATCTTTGTAGCATTATGTGCCAATGGTGACCATTCAAAAATGGGGAAACAACACTTTTTAAGTGTTTTCTACAAAGTTTGCATGCCTGTAACTCTGGAAGCATTAAAGATTTCTTAATGCCCTTTTTAGAAATTGGGTCTTAACAAACTTTCCTTTTGGCATCTTTATTTCTAATGTCCTATATGATTCGGTTCCAGAGATATTGGGATTTCAATATGGCTCCAGGAGCAAATCGTTAAAATGTACGAATCATCTTGGCATATGCATGAAGCCTAGGAAAGAGGAAAGACACCCCAGACACGAATATAATACATAACTCTAGTCATACAGCAAACTTTTTTCTTTTTTTTTTTTTTTTTATGTATAATTATGTTTCACGTACAGTTTTATGCAAAAGTTTGGGAACCCCTTGCAGAATCTGAAAATGTGAATAATGTTAACAAAATAAGAGAGATCATAATAAATTGCATGTTATTTTTTACTTAGTACTGTCCTGAGTAAGATATTTTACATAAAAGATGTTTACATATAGTCAACAAAAAAAATAGCTGAAATTATTAAAATAAACCCCTTCATAGATTTGGGAACCCTTGGTTCTAAATACGGTGTGTGGTTACATGGATGATCTACAACTGTTTTTATTGTTTTGTTATGGTTGTTCATGAGTCCCTTGTTTGTTCTGAACAGTTAAACTGAGCACGGTTCTTCAGAAAAAAATCCTCCAGGTCTTGCAGATTCTTCAGTTTCCCAGCATCTTTTGCATATTTGAACCCTTTCCAGCAGTGACTGTATGGATTTGAGATCCATCTTTTCACACTGAGGACAACTGAGGGACTCAAACACAACTATTAAAAAAAAGGTTCAAACATTCACTGATGCTCCAGAAAGAGAAACAATGCATTTAGAGCTGGATGAACTTTTGAAACTTGATGAAGATTTTAAAATTTTTTCTTATATTGTTGAAATATCATTTTTTCCCCATTTAGTACCGCCCTTCGAAAGCAACAAAAGATACTTGCATCTTTATTTCTAAAGCCCTATATGATTCGGTTCCAGAGATATCGGGATTTCAATATGGCTCCAGGAATAATTCATTAAAATGAACATTTTCAGTGGTCAAAAACCAAATGTGGGTCAGACTGCAAAAATATGATACTTCTTTTCTTTTAAAGAGGAATGTCTGAAGAACAAATAATGCTGAAACTAGAAATGCATCTCATCCTTTCCGGTACAAATAAGGTACAAAGTATTATATTTTTGATGACAAATTTACTCCTGGAGCCATATTGAAATTCCAATATCTCTGGAACAGAACCATATAGGGCCTTATAAATGAAGACGCCAAAAGAGAAGTAATTCTTATATTTCTTACTTAAATACTTCTTGAGTTACATGCATGCAAACTTTGGAGAAAAACTTGAAAAGTGCTGTTTCCCCATTTTTTAATGGTCACCCTTGGCACATAATGAAACAACGACTGCTGAAGTCAACAGATTTTACTAACAGACCTACCAATCTGTGTGTAAACATAACTATGATGCTGCCATCTTTCTGAAGTCATTTTTACAACCCTGTAATTTGACTCTGAATCTCAGGTAAAAATTGCCATTTTGACCCCCCTCTACAAAATAGTGGATTACTTATTCATCCATGACATTTTGGCTTTTATCACTATACATGTCTTTCTATCTTCAGAAAAAAAAAATAGCAAAATCAAAAATTAGAGCTGGGGAAGTTTTAGAAATTTGGGTGATTTGACACAACCCTATAATTATTTGTATCTTATGGCTGATAATAACAGTTAAGTGTTGATATTAAAACTCTATACCATTTTGTTTAAATACATTTATACACTGGATACGCATTAATACATTAATACAGTGAATTTTGGGATATGATATATATTAATATTGGTTAGAGTTTTGCTTATTAGTGTTTCCCCCCCAGTTTCATAGACAAGGCTTAAGCCTAGTCTCAGACTAAAATGTAAGTACAAGCTGTTTCAACTAAAAGAAACTCTTTTTAAAATATGTCAATATGTCTCAAGATTCACACCAGTAATGTTTTTTTTTTCTAAAGCAGGTTTATAAAAATTACTTGAATGTCCTAATTGAACTATGGCCTAATCCTCTCTTAGCTGAAACCCTGTCTGTAAAACCAGGCCTTTAAGGTTAACTTCAATTCACTTTTTTGTTATATGATGACAAAGGTAATCTAAATGTAAAAACAGAGGAAATGAACAATGAAATGCCCAATGTCAACCGATAGCTGATGGTACCAATATACAAACATTTATGTGCTTGATGAACCATTTCCTCATGCTCACCTTTAAGTGCTACTCCATTACGTTTGATTGCAGTAACCGCATTATTGATGTCATCCTCAGAGGAAGCAGATGAATCCACCCTGACAATCTCAAAATCCACTGGCACACAGCAGAATCTGTGAATATTATTGAATGATATAAACATAAGAGCTCTTCCTTAGTGTTTTCTGGTGAAGTCTTTTTATGGAGAGCTTCATCTTCAAACCTGAAAAGCTCTCTGACATGGTTCAGCAGTTCTGGTCCAATACCATCACCAGGGATCAAAGTCACAGTGTGTCTGCCTCCATATTTAGCAGGAGGAGGCTAATGGGTAAAGATGCAAAACAGATCATTGACAAAAGAAGGGCAAATGTTAAGCTCACAATATGAAGTCAAATCTGAGGTACAAGAAACTTTTTATTCAGCTGCCATATTGAGATTAATGTATCAAAACACAACACTAGTGTTTTATATTCTAGGAAAAAAATACCTGGAAGTGACCTTATGAATATGCTTACTGTTGCTTTGTTCATTATATGCTGATGTATTAAAATGCCAAGCCCAGACATTGCATATCTATGCATATAGTTTGCAGAACCAGTACTCACAATAGTCTGGATGTGATGGGTTGATGAATCAGAGGGAGTAAACAGGAGTGGTTAGTCAGAGGAGAGAGTCAAATCCATTCTGCTTTGGTTATACTTACACAAATGAGCTTGCAAGCACAGGAGAGAGGCATAACATTGAAGGAACAGTGGAGATGCATTTAAGTGTTTGATTTAATTAAGATTTAATTAATTACAATTAAGACGTTACCCTAAGTACATAACAGGCCCCAAATTTAAAGTCATTTCAGATGAATAGAGACGGAGTGGAGGTGACAGTAAAGGGTTGCAGGAAAAAAGATTAGTCATGCTGTAATTGGTCTTCATTAAGTAGATCATCAAATGTAGGGCAACAGGGTCAAACATTTTCATAAATGAAGACTTAAAAACTTACAGTATATGAAGACTTCTTCCTCTGGCAACACACTGCAGGGCTTTTCAGCTGTCAATATTAAATAACAGAGAAAATACAACCATTGTTCATTTTATCCGTTCCTTTATAAAATAACGTATTCCCAAATGATTTATAATTTGAAACACTGCATGAAATGTGCAGGTGAAGCCTAAAATATTTCACTAAATGCACTGATGACACCTGTAGCACATATAAGTAGATTGTGACCTTGTCACAGTCCCAGAGCGAGTTTGAGTAAGGGCACCTTTTCCCGACCTGACTTTACGAATATCTGTTTCTATATTCTGCACACGGCAAACTAAATGCGTTTGACATTTGTTTACTGATATTTGAAGCGGAGGCTTACGTTGTTTGCGGTGCTCTTCTTTAGTCTGGTCCATGGCTGCAGACGCGTTGAGAGGAGAAAGAGCGCTGATCTCGCAGCTATGGACATTTTGGATTGAGTTAAGCTTGCCGCTCCAGCATCAGCAAACAAACCGAAATAAATGCCGCTGTGAGCTCTTTTTGAACCAGCGGCGCTGTTCCACAATCAGCTGACACAAAACTCAGGAATTAACTTTTATACACCAACACTGTTACTTTGGCGCGCTCTAGTGTCGTTAATTTGTATGTTTTTTGTTGAGCTGCTCAGTCATGACGTCATTTTGTAGGCCAACCCATTCGGGGTTTTTATAATAACGTTTTTCGATCCCTGAGTAAATTAGGGTAATTAACATTACTTGAAGAGGCTTTTACGTTTTGTACTGCAACATAAATTACACACAGTCACAGCTCAAACGTTTTTAAGTAAATTTGCTAACATGTTGCTACAAAAGAACTACAACTACCACAAGGATGTGTGTTTGCGTGACGATTCAGACAAACGTCCTTATCGTCAGAAAATTCTTTCCCAAATTATTTGGAAATTAGGCCTAATAATATGGTAACAATTTCATTCAAAATTAGATATTAGCTTATATGAACATCTTTATGTAATTTTGTAATGTTTAACAATAGAGAACACTATTTTCAAGCACAGAATGACCCTTTCTTTATTTGTAAACAAAACAAAACAAAACAAAAAAAAAGCATTTGATTCAGAAGGGAGGTATTTGAAACCCTGTACCATACATCTATACATATCTTTGATGACAAGGTCATATATGAAACAATGTTTAGAAATATTACCTACAAAAGATTTACTAATCGTGTTACAGGATGTTATTTCTACATACTATTAGGAACAGTGTTAGATGTATTGTTAAAAAGATATATATCTTTAGTTAAATTCTTATTTCAAAGCATTTTTACAGACAATGGGAGAATAACACAATATTTCAATTAATAAATATTTCCCCCACAGATCTCAACACTTCGCTTTGATCTTTTACTGGCAATCAGGACTGTGGAAACCATTAAATAATCACTGAAGTCTCTAGAAGAACAAAAAATAAAACAGTAAATTAATAATAATATGATTATTTTAATATTATCAGTGCTGCCAAATCGATTAATCGCAATGAATCGCATCCACAATGAAAGTTTGTGTTTACATATTTAAAATATTTGTATATTTATTGTATATTGTATATTTAAAAATAAATGTAATATATATGTATATCTAATATAAATCATATAAATGTAAATAGATATATACATATAAATATTTCTTAAATATACAAATATATATTTACATATATATATGTATATACAGCACATACACATATGTAAACACACACTTTTATTTTAGATGTGATTAATCGGTTTGATAGCACTGTATTATAATAATATTTAGCTAAATGTATTGAAAATGTTGTGGTACACATAACTAAAATCTGACAGTTCTTAATTTGGCCTGCACTTGAAACATTATTCATATTTTTTTTTCTTTCTTTTAACTGCAGAGCCCCTGTTATCCTCTTGTGGTCCACGAGCCCTAAACTGTTTATTTCAACAGTAATTGAGAACTTCAGAGACCGCGATTTTAATCTAGCTTTTCCAACTGAACCAGTTTTTCCTATCAACTTTTGAATGAACCGTTCCTTTAGGATATGGCATGCCTCGGGTCTCTCACTTTGCTGTGCTGGTAGTTGTAGTCTTTTACTCTACAATCACGATACGTTTTCAGACATAAAAAACTACATCCCCCAGGCATCAGGTTCATCGCTCCTCCCACTTTCCTCAGCTCGCCTGCCCTCCCACTTTCTGTAGGTCCGCGGGGAAGTCGCAAGATGGCCGACGTCGCATGAAAGTATGTTCCTCTCCTCAACATGAAGTCGTGAGTGAGACAGAGAGCGAGGGAGCTTACGTCGGGCTTTTGTTTTTGTTTTATTTTAGTTGTTTTACTTTATTTTCCCCTTAATTATTCATCTCATTCCGAATCGCGGCAGCCCCCGATTTGTCTCGACTAGTTGACGCGTCAATCACGCCGGGATCTTGGCTAACTGGCTAAGTGCGCGAGCTAGTTTGTTAGCCACAAACTGTAGCTCTTATAACTGTTAACCAGTACAGGACATACTGTATTCACTAGCGGCTAGAGTTTGAATTATCGAACGGTCATGTTGGATAGCGACGGCGTAGTTGTTGTTTAGTTTGCAGCTAGATGGGTTACAAATAGGATTATATTTTGATGTTACCAACACTGTCGACATCATAACTGTAGCGTGCGCGCCGTTATCCTCCATCGTTACGTTGTAGACCGTGCAACATTGTAACTGATCAAAATAGAGAGACTGTAGCGCGATTATAACATTGACACAGTAAGGAATGGACATAGATTGCACGTACACGACCAAATGTAAAAAATAGCCACGCATATCTGGAATTTTACAGGGGGTCGGTTGACAGTTGCATTTGTGGGATAATTTACCAGACATTTCAGCTCTTTAGTTATCTAACTATAACCGGACAGATCTAGTTCTGAGCTCACAGCCTAGAAATCAACTTTTTGACAAGGTTCATCCATCTCACGCTCTAAGACACAATATGGGAGTTCAAGGGTTTCAGGAGTATTTGGAGAAACGCTGCCCTGGGGCGGCAGTTCCAGTAGATCTTCTCAAGCTCGCCCGAACGGCAGGCCGTCAGCCCCCACATCATCACCACCACCACCACCACCACCATCCCCATCATCCAAGCTCGCTGCCTCCGCCTCCCCCGCCAGCTCGCATTCTGGTTGACGCAGACTCTGGCCTTCAGCGGCTCTACGGGGGCTACCAGACCGACTGGGTTTGTGGAGGCGAGTGGAATGCAATGCTCGGCTATCTGGCGGCGCTCTCCCAGGCCTGTTTGTACCAAGGCGGACTGGAGCTGGTGGTGGTTTTCAACGGCACGCTTGGGAAGGATCGCTGGCCGGAGTGGGCGCGGCGGGCACAGGGGCAGCGACAGACCGCACAGCTCATCGTCAACCACGTCGGAAGCAAGGCCACGCCCCCTCCGCGGGCCTGGTTCCTGCCCCCGGCCTGCCTGAGCCACTGTGTCCGACTCGCCATGTTCCGATTCCGCGTGCGGGTGAGTGGCCTGATGCCCTCCACAAGAGGAATTCTGGATTGTCATGTCATTTTTTTTTTTTTTTTTTTAACATTTAAATGTGAAGATATACAACCAAGTTGCACTGCAAATGCATTGTCTGTTTCACTATGTTCTTTCGTTGTAAAATGTTGGCAAAGCAACTAAAATAATCTTTAAAACCATCTAAAATCCAAAATCTATTTTCATTAAACTCTGTTTTTAAAGGTGCACTCTTCCCTCATTAAAGTTTTACCCAAAAATGCAATAATTAATACTTATTTATAATATGTTTAAAGTGATTTACAGGTGAGACTCCAGTCAAAACAAAGTATTTTTTGTTTTGCATGAAGCCAGTCTCCTTATGAAAGCTGCCATGTTATGATCACATGACTAGCCTAATGCTTCTTGATTTATCATAGTAACCCTTTTGAGACTTTTGCTTGAGGAATAAGTTAATAATTAAGATATTGATTTTTTTTTTAGCACATTTTTTGACACTACAGGGAAAATAATGTTTTCACAACTTGTCATCGGTCGGCCATATTGGTGGCACTGAACATAAACAGTGCCACTGAATCGAAGGAAACTCACTTATTTTGCTGATTATTGCTGCTGAAAATGGTCAGTTATTGTCATGTTTTGGGCTGTGCTAATCGGTCGGATCAGGAAAAACATTTGGAGTACTATAGACCTCCAAAAGTTAAAACAAATCGAGGGGAAGAGTGCAAAGAAGGTAGGTGAAATATTAGGCCAATATCTTAAGTAATACTGCTTGTATATATCTTTACCACCTATTAACCTCAGTTGTTTCAAAATATACACCCTTTCCTGCTTACCAAATCTTTCTCTATATAATTTAGCAGCTTCCACTTCTTTAATTGTGTAATCTATGCTATTGTTTACATCAGGGTATCACCAATACGGCCGCGCATCCAGTGCAAACCCTGTATTGCTGCGACACTCTGCTGTTTGAGATACCTCAGACCTGATAGCTTTGAGCAAGATTATATGATAATAACATTATCATTTTTATTATTTCTAAGACAAGCATATTGCTATTACTAATACAACCACAGTGTAAAGTAAAAAAAAAAAAAAACAAAACGATGTAAGTATCTGTGACCGCAGGGCAATGTTTCTCGTGGGACATTTTTGTGAAATGCTGTGAGATCTGTCAACAAAATTCTTTGATATTATGCAGTTGTGAAAAAAACAGCATAACTGGTTATGTCCATTGCATCCCAAAGTGCACGTTACAGTCACAGCACAGAGATGGAGTTTGCTTTGAACAAAGCCACTTATGTGTAAGAACCACTTGATGCACATAACTTTGAAACATGCAACAAATTATGTATTTATTTACTTAAAATGTGCACTGCTGTTGGTGTCATCCTGTTGCCAGAGCTGGTACCAGTGTATCAATTCTGCAAAAAACAAGTGTTGCAATGGTTTAAAATATTCAGAATCGATAAGTATCGAAAAATGTACATTTTGACAACACTGTGTTGGTATAAATCCTAGATGACTGCCACATCAGCCAGCGCAACAAAAGTAATTGAGTGCACCTTTGAGCTTGATGGTGAAAGTGCTGTTTTATCAGAAATTCAGAGCAAAAGAAGCTTGTTTCATAAGAATCCATGATCTCCTTCCATCTGGCTTGTATTGTAGGTGGTGCAGACCCTGGAGGACCACCATCAGGAGGTGCTATCCCTGTACAGAGACTATGGTTTTCAGGGTCTGATTGCACAGGACTCAGAGTTTGCGCTATGCAACGTTCCGGCCTATTTCAGCTCCCACGCTCTCAAGCTCTCCTGGAATGGCAAGAATCTGACCACTCACCAGTACCTGCTATCAGAGGCGGCTCGCCAGCTCGGCCTCAAGACCCAGCACCTGCCCATCTTTGCTGCTCTTCTTGGTAAGCGAGTTTGTTTTTTCAGTCCAGGATGTGACTTTGCATTTTCAGTACATTGTTTGGTTCTAAATGTGAGTCTTCAAAAAAAAAAAAAAACAGGTAACCACATTCTGCCAGATGAAGACTTGGCTGCCTTTCATTGGAGTCTGCTAGGTCCAGAACACCCTCTTGCCTCCCTAAAGGTGCCTATACAATTTGTCATTTCACACATTTTCAGATATCTTCATTCTTCCATAATTGCAATTGATGATACAGACTTAAGCATCCTTGAGCGTCAGTTTTGATCAATATAAGCCATTCTTTTAACTTCATTCTTTGTTTTTCCTCTCTCTGTTCAGGTAAGGGCTCATCAGTTAGTGCTCCCACCATGTGAGGTTGTTATTAAGGCTGTATCTGAGTATGTGGCATCCATCAAAGATCTTGGGAATTTAGATTCGGTGGCCAAGGATGTTTTCAAGCAGTCACAGGTGAAGCATGGCTGTGTTCACACATGCATTTTCATCCACTGATTTTATACACTTTACCTTGAAAGCTCATCATAACATGGGGACTCCACATTTTTCTAACCTCCAGTCACGAACTGAAGATAAAATCGAGAGGTTTAAGAAGGCAGTGGAATATTTTTCAGCGGCCAGTAAACCAAGACCTCTCTCCATGGGACCTTCTCCTTACCTCTGTAGGTATAATGTGGTGTTTGAAGACCATTTACAATACATACACTACTGATCAAAAGTTAGGGACCAGCAAGATTTGTTTTTGTTTGTTTATTTCTTGATCACCAAATCGGCATATTAGAATGATTTCTGAAGGATCATGTGAGACAGAAGACTGGAGTAATGATGTTGGAAATTCTGCTTTGCATCACACGAATAAATTACATTTTATGAAATATAATTTAAAACAGTTTTGCAACAATATTTCATAATACTGTTTTGCTGTGTTTTTGATCAAATGCAGCTTTGCCAAGTGTAAGTTTCTTTAGAAATGTTAAAAAACCTTACAGAACCCAAACCTTTGAATGGTAGTGTATGTTTATTTTCCACTGTTTAGTTTTCAGAAGCCTTAAAATAAACTCTGACATCATTTAGATTATACTCATACAATATTCATTTGGTTTCCCCATCTCTTCTATCAGTTCCAGGCTTTGGGCCTAGTCAGTTTAGCGGACCTCCAGGCCATATGGGGGCAATGCAGCCTGTAAAAGCTCAGGTAATTTTTTTTTTTTAACTAAAGTGTACGGCTGCAAATCATGATATTTTGATACTGATTTCAACCTCTTTTTTTTTGCTTTTGTACAGTTTGGTCCACCCCAGGTGTCAGGTGTTAAGGTGCCTTATCCAGGTGGGCTCTACGGACCCAGCCCTGCCACTGGTCCAGCCCTTTTATGCCAGAACCCGACTCAGCCTCTCCAGGACTGTAATGATTCACTAGTTGGGAAAATGGGCTTTGCTGATTGGTCTGCTCCGTATGATTCCTCTCAAAGTGGCAACCGACAGCCCAATCATCACACTGCTGCTCCTACAGGCCCCTCCCCCTCATCATCGTCGTCTTCGGATGGGGAGGAGCAAAATGACACCAGCACTAAGTGAGTCTATGTTGTACAGAATCTGTGTGTTATTTTGTGTACCTGCAAGCAGTCTGCTATTCGGAGCAGATTGAAAATTCATTTTCTGTCACAGTCATTTGGCTGAGAAGTCTACAAGATGGGAAGATCCCAGCGGACGGGGCGGCAGTGGCTCTGGGGACGGGCACCATGGTAACGGAAGTGGGCCGTCCATTCCATCATTGCTGTCCATGCCAACGCGGAGTCACATGGACATCACAACTCCACCCCTTCCGCAGGTCAGTGCCGAGGTGCTGAGAGTGGCAGAACACAGACACAGAAGAGGACTCATGTATCCACAGATCTACCACATCCTGACCAAGGTACAGCAGTCACATAGCATGTGCTCACAAATAAATACATTCTGAAAGTGTTCATCACTAATATTTCATCCCTCAAACAAGTTGTGGAGTTTTTACTTTACTCAGTGAACTCTGAATTGACATGTGACATAAGCTGTAATGTTTAAACGGGAGATTTCTAATAGTATACCAAAATGTTTACATTTATGGTGACAAATGCCCTGAAAACATGTTTAATGTATTAAAAAAAGAATCTAATAATATATGTTAGACTTCTAACACTCTTCTCTTTGTTTCTCTTCTTCCTTTCCTTTCTCTCTTCTGTCATTTCCCAGGGGGAGATGAAGATGCCAGTGTGTATAGAGGACGAGTGCAACCCCGACCTGCCTCCTGCTTCTCTACTTTTCCGTTCTGCCCGCCAGTATGCCTACGGGGTGCTGTTCAGCTTGGCTGAGACCCAGCGGAGGCTGGAGAGACTGGCCATGCGCAAGCGTAGTCCAGTTGATGGTGAGTGCAGACCTCAGTTATATGAGACTGTAGAATAGCATACATGTTTCAAGAGTTGTCACAATACCAAAAAGTCAATAGCTGATAACAATGCGAGGAGACATTTGAGAGTTTCAATACTGATAGTACCGTTCAGTACCACAGCAAACATGAATATGCTAACAAATTGCATTAAAACAAAGGTCCATTATTTCTTAAATACACTACGTTTTTGAACGGTAAGATTTTTAATGTTTTTAAAGAAGTCTCTTCTGCTCACCAAGCCTGCATTTACTTGATCCAAAGTACAGCAAAAACAAATTTTTAAATGTTTAAAATAACTGTTTTCTATTTGAAATGTAATTTATTCCTGTGATTTCAAAGCTGAGTTTTTAGAATCATTACTCCAGTCACGTGAATATGAAAACATTTCTAAATAAATATAATTATACTGACTCCAAGCTTTTGAATGGTATATTGTATAATGTTACAAAAGCTTTTTATTTCAGATAAATGCTGATCTTTTTTTATCTTTCTATTCCTCAAAGAATCCGGAAAAAATGCACTTAAAGGTTTTAAATATTGATGATAATAATAATAATAAACAGCCAATCAGCACGTAAGAAATATTTCTGAAGGATTATGTGACACTGAAGACTGGAGTGATGATGCTGAAAATTTAGCTTTGATCACAGGAATAAATTACATTTTAAAATATATTCAAATAGAAAACAGTTATTTGAAATAAAAATATTTCACAATATCACTGCTTTTGCTGTATTTTGGATCAAATAAATGCAGGCTTTGTGAACAGAAGAGACTACTTTAAAAAACTTTGAATTTTACTGTTCAAAAACCTTTAACTGGTAGTGTAAGTAAACATTGCTTGTTTTTATGGTTATAAAAATAATGAGGTGTGATTAAATATTGGCAGATAAAAAGTACAAAGTGTATTTCAACTCTAAATAATGAAAATAGTATCACATGTCTGACCAGAGAATTAGCTCTTGTTTTGTGTTGCTTTTAATAATACAGATATTTTGCCCAGCTGTGTCTCCTCCGGCTGTGAGTAAGGCAGCATCAAAGTAAGATGAATCTAAATGTGTCCCATTTCTGTATGACTCCGCAGTGCCTCCGGTGATTGTAAAGGAGTGGTGTGCCAGTAAAGCTAAATCTGCCCTGACCCCAGAGCTAGTTCCGGCCCTGTGTTTCCGCGAGTGGACATGTCCCAACCTGAGGCGGTTGTGGCTGGGCAGAGCGTCTGAGGACCGTAGCCGCCGTACACGAGCCTTCCTAGCCTGTATGCGCTCTGACTGCCCTGCCCTGCTCAACCCGACCTGTGTGCCATCTCACCTGCTGCTCATGTGCTGCGTGCTCAGGTACCTTTACGTGATCACTGGAGACCTGCTTCTCATTAGGCATTGACACTGAAGTGGTTCTGACTCCACTATGAAAGATTGGATAAGTAGGTCAGCCAAGGCTAGGCGATATGTCAAAAAAAAAAAAAAAAGTCTTTATTTATTTTTATTTTTTTCTTCTTTTGCTTTTTCTGTTTACTGTTACCATTGGCATATTGTCAATGTGTCTAATTCTAACGTTTGGTAATATTCCTATTCAAAATCGCGATTCCTCGATTTCTAAAAAAAATAAAATCGTGGCAAAGCATTAAATTCAAATTAATCGATAAAATCGAAAAAATCACCTAGCCCTAAGGTCAGCACTGAATCCAAGTAGCTCTGGGTGTTTTAAATTGTGTTTAAAAATGTTTAATCTTGTGTTTACAGGTATATGATGCAGTGGCCGGGGGGTCGCATTCTTCAGCGCCATGAGCTTGATGCCTTTTTGGCTCAAGCTGTGTCCAACCAGCTCTATGAGCCTGACCAACTTCAGGAACTCAAGGTAGCACATTTCTCATTAACTCTATCACACAAGGACCACCCCCTCTAGCAGTTAGGGCTTGCTTGTTTTAGGGCTGCACAATTTGGAGAAAAAATGTGGTTTATATCTATTATTATTATTATTATT